>SEYY01019487.1:2500-10000 GCA_009176605.1 Armadillidium nasatum
CCAATGATAGTCCAACGCCTTATTAGTCAAGGTTATACGTATCTGTTTGTGTGTTTCCATATTTTTGTCCAATCCCTGTATATATTATGAAAGTTAGAATGCAGAAACAGGTCATTTGCTTAGCATGTTTGGAAAACGTACACTACTGAAATAATTCAAGCATTAACGGAGCAGTTCACCTTTAATTGAAAAAGGTTGAAAAACTTCATTAATTCTAGTGAGACGATTAGGTAAAAGTTGTTAAGAAGAGGAGAAATTATATACATTTTATATATATATATATATATATATATATATATATATATATATATATATATATATATATATATATAATATATATATATATATATATATATATATATATATATATATATATATATATATATATATATATATATATATATATATATATATATATATATATATATATATATATATATATATATATATATATATATATATATATATATATATATGTGTGCGTGTGTGTGTGTGTGTGTGTGTAAAATTTTCATCAGTTAATTAAATAATTGCAAAGTGCCATATGTCGAAGGTGAATGGTTTTTACATAACTGAACAGAATCGAGATTAAAAAATGGGAAAAAACGACTCTATTTGAATTTGTGGAAACTCTCCACCAGGGAAAATCCATTTTTCCTTTTGTAATTTTAATTTCGTTTCAATTTAGAATTTTAAAGGTTTCAGTAAATAGTTGATGATTTTTATGTGATCATTGCAGCAAAGATGTGTAATATATATATATATATATATATATATATATATATATATATATATATATATATATATATATAATATATATATATATATATATATATATATATATATATATATATATATATATACTTACGTCTTACGTCTTCCCTCAGGTAGGCCTACGGCCTGTCAGCGGAGACAGCATCGTCCTCCACGCATTCCTCTCCAGCAGCACACCGTCCTCCAAAAGTTGTTGCATCGCAGGCAGTCCATATCTTCTCAACGCTCTCTCCACACAATCTCTCCATCTTCCCCTCGGTCTCCCCCTCGGCCTCACTCCCTCCACTCTCCACCTCCACCTCCTACTTGCTACTCGTTCCTCAGGCATTCTTTCCACATGCCCCCACCACCTCAATCTCGCCGCGTCGATTCTATTTAACACCGGCACTACACCAACTCTCTCTCTAAACCATTCATTTCTCAATCTATCTCTTCTCGTCTTTCCCATCATCGTTCTCAACACTCTCATTTCAGCAGCTTCGATCCTTTTTTCTTCCCTAGTTGAAACGCTCCAGGTTTCTGCTCCATATGTCAGGGTGGGCACCAATATATTATCGAATATAATCCTTTTCACCTCTATATCCATCACCCGATCCTTCATAATTGGGAACAGTGCTCTCATTGTTCTTCCATATTTTTCCATTCTAGCTTCCACCTCACACACACATCCTCCTCTACTCGTAAAAACACTACCCAGATACACAAACTGTTCTACATTTTTTAATCTTTCTCCGTCAATGATGATCTCTACCTCTCTCTCCTCTCCTCTACCCACTCTCATAATTACCGTCTTTTCCGTGTTCATTTTCAGCCCCACCTCTCTCAAGTTTCTCTCAAAACTCTCCATTAACCCTCTCAATGTTTCCTCTTCTTCACTCCAACAAGCTAAATCATCTGCATACCCCATTATATCACCGTTCATGTTCGGGAATTCTTCTTTAACCCTACCAATAACCACATCCAAGTATGCTATAAAAAGCAGTGGAGACAGAATACTTCCTTGCCTTACTCCTGTCCCTATTTCAAACCATCTGTCATTTTGGCATCCGGTTCTTACCTTACATTCACATACAGTATACAAGCTCATTATTGCTTTTCTCAATCTTTCCTCCACTCCATATACCTCTCCCAACATTCTCCACAGTATATTTCTGGGTACTGAGTCAAAGGCCTTTTTTAGATCCAGAAAGGCTATATACACTGTTTTGTTAAATTCCCAGCTCTTCTCTAATACTATTCTCAAGGCAAACAGTAGATCCGAGGTACTTCTTCCTTTCCTGTACCCATATTGCTCTTCACCCAACTGCCCTTCTATCATTCTTCTCAATCTTTTCTCTAGAATTCTTTCGTATACTTTGGCTATATGGTCCAACAGTGCTATTCCTCTATAATTTCCACACTCCCCCGTGTCTCCCTTGCCTTTGTAGATGGGCAAAACAATTATTTTACCCCATCTACCGGGAACTACACCATCCCTCCAACACCTGTTAAAAAGGTCCACTACTCTCTTCTTCAACTCCACTCCTCCCTCTTTTATCAGTTCTATAACTATTCCATCCTCACCCGGCGCTTTTCCATTTTTCATCTTTGACAATGCTTCCTCATATTCCTCCTCCGTTATAGGATCCTCCTCTCCCTCTCTCTCTCCCTCATATTGCTCCTCCTCACCTAAATCTTCCTCTACATTTAACAACTCTTCAAAATATTCCGTCCATCTCTCGTTTACCTCTTCTTGGGCCGTAAGTACTTCACCTTCTTTATCTTTGATACTATAAAGTTTCTTCTTCGATTTTTTTATACGTTTTTGCCAGCTTAAATATCTTCTTCTTTCCTCCCTCCACATCTTCCTCCAGTTCTTCTGCCAGTCTTATATTCATCAGTCTTTTTACTTCCCTTTTTACTATCTCTGCTCTATTTCTTGCAGTCACATAATCTGCTCTAGTCTGTGGTGTTCTTCTTCTCAACCATCTTCTCATTTTCTTATTCTTTTCGCACACCGCCATCTTTACTTCCTCATTCCACCATATAGTATGCTTTTTCCTTGTTCCTCCATACCATTTTACTCCCAGGGTCTCTTCTGCTGTTTTACCTATAATTTCCTGCAAATTTACATTTGTATCCTCTATTCTTGCCAATCTTTCCTTTAACTTCTCCACATATTCCTCCCTCTTATATATATATTATATATCTTATTATATATATATATAATATTTCAAATTAGCACCGTTCACGAGCAAAGCCCTATTCAAGAAGGGTTTTAGAGCGATAAAAAAATAAAGAACCCTACAAGTTCCAACTATCAAAAATTTCATAGATGTGCACAGACGTGGGCTTTAAAGTAATTGAGATTAAATTCGGCAGGAAATACAGAAGTTGGGAGAGAATTCAACAAAATAGAGGTGGCTGGAAAGAAGTCCGCAACTCAGCGGACAAGCCTAGAGTTGCCTATGTCCACACAAAATTTGTATGCAGACAATGCACCCATTGTGCTACGAGGACGCCGTAAAAGTGAAGGTATACGAGTGGACAGTTCCCTCGAATATTTGCCCCTGTAGTATCTATAGAAAAGAGACAAGGCACCAACATCACGTCGCAGAGGTAAAGGGTTAAGTGAATTAGAAAGAGCGGAACAGATTATAAGTCTTTTAGCCTTTGACTCCAAAAGACGGGTGAAATCTGAGTCACCCCAGATATGAGAACATGATAGCACTTTCAATACAAAAGGAGGAAGAGGACCTTGTATAATTATAGTAACTGCGAAGAAAGAAAAAATTCACGCTGTCTAAACAGTACTCTCAGTTTCATTGAGGCCTCCCATGAACCATAATGCTGTGAGATTTCCATGGCATTTTTTTGTTTATGTGAAGGCCAAGGATGTTTATATTGTCAACAGAAGAGACTGGAGAACTATTGAAAGAAATTGAAAAGTTAGGAGGTGTCTTTGAGAGAGAGATTTCTAAAAGTTGAGTCGCCTCACTGGGGAATTCTATCAGAATCAACAAGAATGGAATCGGAAAGATGAAGAACAGGGGCAGCTAGATGCAAAAGAGGGAGCAGATTTGAAGTGAGTAGAGGAATGGAAGGTACGAGTCATCAGTTTATGAAAGGATAGGGTTAGATGAGTAGTTGAGAAGATAATTAAAGAAAAATAGTAATAGGGTAGTAGACAAGACAGAACCCTGAGGAACACCACTGTTGACATGAAAAGAAGAAAAAATCGCCAAATCAACAACAGCCGTAATAGAGCGATTAGAAAGAAAGGTAGATATAATTAAAATATGCCATAGCCTCTCAAATGCTTTAGATATGTGAAGCGCCACTCAAGTCTTCCCATGGTTCTTAAGGGCAGAAGACCATAAACCGGTGGAATAGGAAAGTATATCACCAATAGACTTCGAACGCCTGAAGCCATTACTGATGATCAAAAACAATTGAATTGGATTCCAGATGATCCAAGAAATGAGAGTTGAGAAGGATTTTAAAGATCGTAGGCAGAATACAAGCGAGAGCCATAGGGCGATAGTTAGAAGGATCAGAGTGTCTACCTTTCTTCGGAATAAGCTTTATTAATGCACGCTTCCAACCCTGAGGGAAAGTACTAGTATTGAGGCATAGAGAAAAAAGTTGATTGTGGGATAAAGCCAGCTCAGAAACACACTCCCTTAAAACTCGGGGAAGAATGCCATCCCAGTCCGCTTGCCTTCCTAACGTTCATAGATTTCAGAAGCCAATCCACTTGATCGAATGTAATCTCAGTTAAAGGCATAGGACATCTGAGAGGAGAATGTAGGAGGAGATTTACCGGAGTAGTCCAGGGTTGAATTAGTGGAAAATAGGAAGCCGAAGAGATTAGCCTTTTCAGTTCAAAGCAAATAAGAGGAGGAAAGGAAGATTTACAGAAGTTGCCAAAGAGGTTTTTTGACAAGTGGTCAGGAAGATTTATCAGTAGGAGAATTTATTAGCTCAGCATGTCTTCGTTTGGTGAAAGTCCGCTTTAATCGCAGAACAATATCCCTGCAACGATGTATATATATATATATATATATATATATATATATATATATATATATTATATATATATATATATATATATATATATATATATATATATATATATATATATATATATACTCTGTTACTAACCTGCGAGATGAGTTTTGTTAATAACAGGCGAATGGATA
This sequence comes from Armadillidium nasatum, assembly GCA_009176605.1. Taxonomy (NCBI): domain Eukaryota; kingdom Metazoa; phylum Arthropoda; class Malacostraca; order Isopoda; family Armadillidiidae; genus Armadillidium; species Armadillidium nasatum. The sequence goes on from SEYY01019487.1 coordinate 7,456, forward strand.
AATTAAACCCAGTATCTGTAAACTTATTGCAATGATAAAAAGGAAAAAAAAAATAATTTACATTTTATTTTAATATGAAAGGTTAAATTTTCTTTTTTATTATATTTTATTGAAAGAAAAAAAAAGGATTTAAGTTTTCGCTTTGATTTTAAAAACAAAAACGAAATGGAATATATTTTTTTAAAATTCTTAATCCGAAAGGTAGGTAAAAAAAAAAAAAAAAAAAAATGAAAATGATAATTCGTTTAATTCTTTATCATAATCGAAATATAAAGATAATTGGAAAACTAGCTCACTTTTATTTTGTTTTGCATCATTTCCATCATTTCCTCCTCCTCCCCTCCCCCCAATTCAAAAAGGAGTAAATAAAAATAAAAAAAATAATAAAAAAGCATTTTGAGTTGACAATTGACAGTCACAATTACCCATATTCGGTATGCAGACTTTAGAAAGTTGTTCATTCAGTATAAAGACTGTATACAGTTCTTCACTTCGGTATTCAGATTGTAGACAGTCTCTCACTTCAGTATGTAGATAACAAACGGTTCTCACTTCAGTAAGCAAACTGGAAACAATTCTTTTCTTCAGTATGCAGACAGAAAACAGTTCTTCAATACAGTTATGTAGACTGTATTCTCTTCATTTTAATGTGAAGACTTAGAGAGTTCTTCTCTTCAGTGTGCAGACCGTAGATTTATTCATTTCAGAATGCATACTGTATACAATTCTTAATTTCAGTATGTAGACTGTGGACAGTTCTTCACTTTAGTATATAGACTGTAAACAGTATTTCACTTCAATATGCAGACTGTTCTTCACTTCAGTATGTAGAATGTAGACAGTTCTTCACTTTAGTATATAGACTGTAAACAGTATTTCACTTCAATATGCAGACTGTTCTTCACTTCAGTATGTAGACAGTTCTTCACTTTAGTATATAGACTGTAAACAGTATTTCACTGTAGACAGTCTTCACTTCAATGTATCTTCTTTTTCATTTCGAATATAAGCTGAACAGGAGCTTAAAAAGAATAATCTGTGTTATAGTGTTTGAAAGAGTTATTCTTCTTACTGAATAACCATTTCACAGGAATTTTATTTTTTATATATCATATTCAGTATTTCACTTCAATATGCAGACTGTTCTTCACTTCAGTATGTAGAATGTAGACAGTTCTTCACTTTAGTATATAGACTGTAAACAGTATTTCACTTCAATATGCAGACTGTTCTTCACTTCAGTATGTAGAATGTAGACAGTTCTTCACTTTAGTATATAGACTGTAAACAGTATTTCGCTTCAATATGCAGACTGTTCTTCACTTCAGTATGTAGAATGTAGACAGTTCTTCACTTTAGTATTTAGACTGTAAACAGTATTTCACTTCAATATGCAGACTGTTCTTCACTTCAGTATGTAGAATGTAGACAGTTCTTCACTTTAGTATATAGACTGTAAACAGTATTTCACTTCAATATGCAGACTGTTCTTCACTTCAGTATGTAGAATGTAGACAGTTCTTCACTTTAGTATATAGACTGTAAACAGGGCAGCTGGTCCCCTACCTGGAATAACTAGGAAAAACTCTCTTAGTTATTCTTCCTTTCGACACCAACTATACACTTGTACCTGTGATAGTTCGTTTGCAATGAATATTTTTAATTTTGGAAAGACTTTACTGCCAACTCATACATTGTGAAGGAGTTTATTTCATTTTCATATCAAAATACTCAGATTTATGAATAAATAAGTTATCAGTTAATAACTAGTTAATATATATATATATATATATATATATATATATATATATATATATATATATATATATATATATATATATATATATATATATATATATATATATATATATATATATATATATATATATATATATATATATATATATATATATATATATATATATATATATATATATATATATATATATATATATATATATATATATATATATATATATATATATATATATCCTCTGATTGGTAAAAATCAGAGTAACACACAAAATCCACAAGAGCTGGAGAAAAAAAAGTAAAACAAGAATTAAATCAAAAGGAAAACATGATCGTATAAAAGGCTTTTGAATTTATACAAGTCAAAAGATTTATAGGGAAAAAATAGAGGAGGAAAGGGAAGAGAGTTCCAGATTTTTTCAATGTTGTAAACGAAAACATGAAAGGAATGATTAAGTTTGTGGTTAGATAGTTGGAAAATGCAAGAATGTTATAGTGTAGAAAAATAGGTAGCTTTAGCTCTCCTGAGAGAGAGAGAGAGAGAGAGAGAGAGAGAGAGAGAGAGAGAGAGAGAGAGAGAGAGAGAGAGAGAGAGAGAGAGAGAGAGAGAGAGAGAGAGAGAGAGAGAGAGAGAGAGAGGTATACAACCAGAGCGATCAGGTATCACGTGAGCAGTATTTTTTTTTTTGTAATAAGAATAGTTTAAGGAAAGTGATATACGATCGATTGGGATAAAATATCAGAGGGAAAATAAAGATCACCAACAAAAACTGTCCTTGTAATAGTCATACTA
>SEYY01019487.1:37500-40000 GCA_009176605.1 Armadillidium nasatum
AGAAGGAGTAGATGTAAAATCTATCTCCAAAATAAGGGAGGGGGGAGGGGAGAATCTTTATGATATTATATCAGAGTTTTGTTACAAAATTTGATAAAATAAAACTTGATTAGATTTCCTTCTTTGAGTAAAATAAATATTTTATGATTTAAAATTTTAATTTTAAGATATTATTAACAAAGTTAATAGAAATTCAGGGGGTTGTGAAAAAAAAGAGAAAAAATTTTTTTTTGATGTTAACTCTTTGAATTGGTAGTGATTTGATTTCGTATACAATTATTTTTCCTTTACTTAAATTGGCAGTTGTGTTTTCAACGAGAGAAATCAAAATGTGGTTAGAGTTGAGTGATGTGCCAATTTCTAAATTTCCAAAAAATATCCCTTCTATTTAGCACTGGTTGAGGACACAGCAATTCTTGAAGACGTCTATTTAGTATTGTGCGAGTGAAAATTCCAAGAATTCTTTAGGCCGTTCGTTGTGTGGGGGTGCGTGAGAACGCCTAAGAATTTCCGAGGAACATTTGTGAGCTTGATCGTTCCAAGAATTCTTCAGGCCGTTGTGGGAGGTGCGTGAGAACGCCTGAGAATTACCGAGGAACATGTGTGAGTGATATTGAGACGTCTAAAATTCTTGAAGATGCTTCTGAGAGTGCGTAAATGGTTTGGAATGATGGTGTTGGTTCGACTTGTGTATATAAAATGAGAAGATTTACTTACGGCAGCAGAGGCTTACTTATGGAAGGAGTTTTTCAGTGACATCTTGTTGTTGAAATGCGGAGCCAGGTTGCAAAGGTCGCCATCTATTCAGCTTTATTTCTGCTGAATTTTGAGGTTGGAAAGAAGACACCATCTTCTATTTATTGTTTAATGTTTCAAACTCCATTCTATAAGCCTCTGCTGCTAATCGGTGATCGAAAAGAAGTCATGTGTTTTTCGAGAAGGAGTAGATGTAAAATCTATCTCCAAAATAAGGGAGGGGGGAGGGGAGAATCTTTATGATATTATATCAGAGTTTTGTTACAAAATTTGATAAAATAAAACTTGATTAGATTTCCTTCTTTGAGTAAAATAAATATTTTATAATTTAAAATTTTAATTTTAAGATATTATTAACAAAGTTAATAGAAATTCGGGGGGTTGTGAAAAAAAAGAGAAAAAATTTTTTTTTTGATGTTAACTCTTTGAATTGGTAGTAATTTGATTTCGTATACAATTATTTTTCCTTTACTTAAATTGGCAGTTGTGTTTTCAACGAGAGAAATCAAAATGTGGTTAGAGTTGAGTGATGTGCCAATTTCTAAATTTCCAAAAAATATCCCTTCTATTTAGCACTGGTTGAGAACACAGCAATTCTTGAAGACGTCTATTTAGTATTGTGCGAGTGAAAGTTCCAAGAATTCTTTAGGCCGTTCGTTGTGTGGGGGTGCGTGAGAACGCCTAAGAATTTCCGAGGAACATTTGTGAGCTTGATCGTTCCAAGAATTCTTCAGGCCGTTGTGGGAGGTGCGTGAGAACGCCTGAGAATTACCGAGGAACATGTGTGAGTGATATTGAGACGTCTAAAATTCTTGAAGATGCTTCTGAGAGTGCGTAAATGGTTTGGAATGATGGTGTTGGTTCGACTTGTGTATATAAAATGAGAAAATTTACTTACGGCAGCAGAGGCTTACTTATGGAAGGAGTTTTTCAGTGACATCTTGTTGTTGAAATGAGGAGCCAGGTTGCAAAGGTCGCCATCTATTCAGCTTTATTTCTGCTGAATTTTGAGGTTGGAAAGAAGACACCATCTTCTATTTATTGTTTAATGTTTCAAACTCCATTCTATAAGCCTCTGCTGCTAATCGGTGATCGAAAAGAAGTCATGTGTTTTTCGAGAAGGAGTAGATGTAAAATCTATCTCCAAGATAAGGGAGGGGGGAGGGGAGAATCTTTATGATATTATATCAGAGTTTTGTTACAAAATTTGATAAAATAAAACTTGATTAGATTTCCTTCTTTGAGTAAAATAAATATTTTATGATTTAAAATTTTAATTTTAAGATATTATTAACAAAGTTAATAGAAATTCGGGGGGTTGTGAAAAAAAAGAGAAAAAAATTTTTTTTTTGATGTTAACTCTTTGAATTGGTAGTAATTTGATTTCGTATACAATTATTTTTCCTTTACTTAAATTGGCAGTTGTGTTTTCAACGAGAGAAATCAAAATGTGGTTAGAGTTGAGTGATGTGCCAATTTCTAAATTTCCAAAAAATATCCCTTCTATTTTGCACTGGTTGAGGACACAGCAATTCTTGAAGACGTCTATTTAGTATTGTGCGAGTGAAAATTCCAAGAATTCTTTAGGCCGTTCGTTGTGTGGGGGTGCGTGAGAACGCCTAAGAATTTCCGAGGAACATTTGTGAGCTTGATCGTTCCAAGAATTCTTCAGGCCGTTGTGGGAGGTGCGTGAGAACGCCTGAGAATTACCGAGGAACATGTGTGAGTGATATTGAGACGTCTA
>SEYY01019487.1:92500-102500 GCA_009176605.1 Armadillidium nasatum
AATTCAAATTAAGTGACTAAAAACAAAAAGAGAAAATTAACAAATCTTTTTTGACAAATCCTAAAATTTTTTTACCAAATATTATATATATATATATATATATATATATATATATATATATATATATATATATATATATATATATATATATATATATATATATATATATATATATATATATATATATATATATATATATATATATATATATATATATATATATATATATATATATATATATATATATATATATATATAGTATATATATGGTAAAAATTTTTTCGGATTTGTCAAAAAAGATTTGTTAATTTTCTCTTTTTATTTTTAGAATATATATATATATATATATATATATATATATATATATATATATATATATATATATATATATATATATATATATATATATATATATATATATATATATATATATATATATATATGATAAAAAAAGGAAATATATTTTTTATTACATAAATTGATATTTATATTAATATTAAAAAATTAGTATTGTTAATGAAATGTTACGTTAAAATTGTAATGGGAAATATTTCTTTATATTAAATTTGGAAATCAGTAAATTGGAATTAAAATAAATATCGCGAATATTGTATAAATTCATGAAGAAAGAAATATGCAAACTCAGAAAAATGAAGTGGCAACCATTTCATGATTTCGCAAGCTCCGCTGACAGAGGTTACTGACTCTCAAACAATGATAGCCAACGAAATGAATAAAGTCTCTCTTTGGTTAACTTTCATCAATAAAATATTTGAGACAAAGTTGGCGGCCACTATTATGTAAAGCTGTTTAAGTGGTGTGTGATTGTTAAAGGCATTGATATGCAGAACACTGTATATATATATATATATATATATATATATATATATATATATATATATATATATATATATATATATATATATATATATATATATATATATATATATATATATATATATATATATATATATATATATATATATATATATATATAGTCAAAGCCCTTAGAGAAATTCTCCAGAAGCATAAATTTGTAATGACATATATTTTGAATAATCAATTTGAAGAAACGTCAGTTTTGCAGCTGAGAATCGAAGTTCCATTTGCTCTGCTCAGAAGATTTTTTATTATTGAAAGAAATTCTCTCTGCAGAAAGTGTAAGGTTGTCAATTCGGGGTAAATAATTCACATGGCCTTGCTTAGAACGGAAAATAGAATGAAAGTTTGACCAATTCACACACCTTCACAAAGATACACACATACTCATATGCACATATACAAATACACATATACTCATATAAACATAAACACATATGTACATACATACATTAACATACATACATACACATATATCATGCACACATGCATATACATACACGTACACACACACACACACACACACACATATATATATATATATATATATATATATATATATATATATATATATATATATATATATATATATATATATATATATATATATATATATATATATATATATATATATATATATATATATATATATATATACATATATATATATATTCAGAATTGGGATGGGAAAGACAAACTAGTCGAAATACAGATTCGAACCAAAGTTTGTTATATATCTTTGGAAAAATAAAAAGAAAAAAAAAAAAGAAAAGAAAAAAAAAAAAGAAAGAAAAAAAAAAGTCAATTTAAACTCTGTACTATTCTTGTCAAATGAATTAATTTCATTAATTAAGGCCAATGAATCTAGTCCAGATTTTCAAAATAGCATGTATATATATATATATATATATATATATATATATATATATATATATATATATATATATATATATATATATATATATATATATATATATATATATATATATATATATATATATATATATAATTGTTTTCTTAACTATAAATATCGTCCCACATTCCCTACATCACTAGCCACTAAAAAAACCATTTACATTAGTTTTCCTTATCTCAAATCTTCCACCACAACCATGACACGTAAAATACGAAAGATCCTGTCACTATACAACCCACATATAGATTTTCAATTCACATACAGTGCTTCTTTCAAAATCTCATCTGTTTTCCATTACAAATCGTCCTTGCCTTTTCCTCTCAAAGCTTTGGTGATATATAAGAATCACTACATAGGATCTACCACCAGGCTTTTGAGATCTCGGATCTGTGAACACCAGGGCATCTCTCACCGCACTTCTCTTCCTCTTTCTACTCCAGCTTTTTCTAACATACGGATTCACACACAAACATGCAACACCTTTCCTCTCCCCAAACAAAACAGCTTCAACGTTCTAGACATCAACTCTGATCCTACGTCGTTACACATACTAGAATCTCTATACATTCTCAAGCAAAAACCAGACTTAAAAAATACTCTAACCTCTATACCCTTCTATATCGTTGGTTCCTAATTATGTTTGGGTCCTATAGTCTACCACAACATAATAATTCAAATAATATGGTTCTTTCTCTTTTAACCTTTCTACCAATAATTTTTACAAGAATATATCATTTATTCACTGGATATTGGCTAGCTAACAATCTACTCCCTGTTTCCTATTCTATCATGACATATGCATGATATGCCTCCTTTTCATATATTGAATGCATCATTCTACCTGAGTTTGTGATATTAAATTTTATATTATGTGCATGGTATATTTTGTGTGTGTATTTATTCCCTTATATATATATATATATATATATATATATATATATATATATATATATATATATATATATATATATATATATATATATATATATATATATATATATATATATATATATATATTATATTTGTTTTTGTTTTTTAAAGGGACTTTTTCACCTCTGTGTGTGTGTGTGATAATATATTTACGAATGATTTGTTGTGTATCTCTGGATTCGTAAACATTAACATTAACTACACAGGTATTACATTAAATGTCAGAGCCAATATTTATCAATGATTAGATCTGGATTTCATATGCTTATCTGTAATTTAACATATCTTTATATCAATTCACACAACCATTCAATTCATACAATTAGTTTGCATAATATTTTGGTAATTTATACAACCTCGCCTCCTTGGTAGCTATGTAGTAGACCTCCTTTCTTGTCGTGTTTTAATTTACTGTGTATAAATTTATTTATTTTATTATTTATATCATTTATAGTGTTAATTTTAATGCCGTTTATATCAAAATTAATTGTTCTTTCCCTTTCTCACAGCTATAAACTCTTGAGAATGGTTTCAGAATGAAATCGAAACGTAGAGAATAGTGTTAAAAATTTTTTATAGTTAATAAATCATTGATGAATAATAGTCTTAACTCCACCTTAACTTGATGCCTTTCTTATTTTTCGTCCTACTATATATATATATATATATATATATATATATATATATATATATATATATATATATATATATATATATATATATATATATATATATATATATATATATATATATATATATATATATATATATATATATATATATATATATATATATATATATATATATATATATATATATATATATATATATATATATACTATATATATATATATATATATATATATATATATATATATATATATATATATATATATATATATATATATATATATATATATATATATATATATATCAAAAGAGCAATTTGCAAATACTGCTGAAATTGTGTGTGCAGTTTTATTGCAGTTTTTTTTTTAAATATATTCTGTGGGTGAAATATCTCTTCATTAAGAAAATTCTTTCAGCGCTCTTCGAAAACAGCTGACGCTTTCTCATAGAAACAAAATAAAGCACGTTCTTAATAAATGGTGCTTTATTCTAACAATGGGCATTGCAGCAACTTCGTTTTCGCCTCTGGTATTTCTTTACAACCCTCAAGAGGCAGAGAGCAAATAAAACCATAAATTGAGCAACAAATAACTGCAGCAGAGTTACAACTAAATATTCATTCGTTATAATTTGAAATAGATTTCGAGACTGAAACTTTGACCTTCTACCACATATATAATATAGAGAATGATCAGAGCAAAATAAATAACAATATATATATATATATATATATATATATATATATATATATATATATATATATATATATATATATATATATATATATATATATATATATATAATATATATATATATATATATATATATATATATATATATATATATATATATATATATATATATATATATATATATATATATATATATATATATATATATATATATATATATATATATATATATATATATATATGTTGTTGGTGTATGTGTTGTGTGTGTTGTGTGAATTACAGGTCAATAAATGAATACCTGAAAATGAAATGAAAATCTTAAATTGCAGCATCCGTGCGATTGCTGACCTTTTAACCTTTTATCTAAAATATTTGAATCAAATTTACATATTTTAAAATTGTAATAGCAAATATAATTTTATATCACTGAAATATCTAAAATTCTTTTCAAATAATGAACTTGCAATAATTAATTGGAAAAAGAATTAGAGAAAAATTTTTTTTATTTTTTTTACATATTAAATTTTTCCTTTTTTGTTTGAGGGCTGAGGAGGATGGTATTTCAACTCTTTACCAAAATAACTTATAATGGTTACCATCATAAAAAAAAAAAACATTTAAAGAATTGGTTCTACTATAGTATGCTTTATTTTACTTTATAATATACAGTCTACAAAGGAGAAGGTAACTTTCATCCATATGACTCTCGAGTCGGGGGAAAGAGGGAAGAGTCCCCGTGGTCAAATTTGATTCCAGGGATCATTAATTGCTCCAAATATTCGAACTTTTCCTTCCCCAGTGAAATCTGACCTTTTCACAAAAATTTTGATCTCAATCGAAAAATCGAGCACCGTATGGCAATAAAAATCTTCTCATACTTCTTATTTACTGAACCAGTATGTTATGTTCAAATGTATTCATCAATCTAAGTTTGTGTATTATGTTTACTACAATTGGTTTATGCTCACAGTAAAACATCACTCACTAATTCATCTATTTCTTATGCAATATTTCCAGCAGTGCATATTACTGAGATAGGCAGACTTATGAAAAGTCATTTGTTAAACTATGCTAAATTTGGGAACTTCCTAACCTACAATAAGCTTCAAATAATATATTACTAAGTAAAAGTTTAGACTAGAATAAAGAATACGACATTAGAATAAAGAATATGACATTATGGCCTGTTAACTTTTACTCTGTCACCAGTAAGAGTAGTATTCAAATTGCTTCATGACGGTATTTGTGGTTCTCATTTTGAATATATTATATATATATATATATATATATATATATATATATATATATATATATATATATATATATATATATATATATATATATATATATATATATATATATATATATATATATATTATATATTTGATGAGGATAAGAACTAAACATCAACAGAAGAAAAAAATTAATAGAAGTTTTTGAAATAAAAAGAGATATAACCATTTAAAACTATACCTGATAGAATAATGCCTCAAATTTCCGAATAGGAAACTCATTAACATTGCAAGAATTTATCATGCCAAAGACTTAAAAATCGCTTTGGCCCTTTAAAGAGAGAAATAGAAAATTAATAATTCTCTCCAAAAAAGGAAGATGCGATTGTATTAAGTCCTGGAGGAGATAAACGCATTTTTTACCAAAATTTTTCATCAGACCTTTGTGTCTAGTTTTGCTGAGGGAAGAATAAAATGCAATTTTTCATTTCCAAATTCTCTCTCTCTCTCTCTCTCTCTCTCTCTCTCTCTCTCTCTCTCTCTCTCTCTCTCTCTCTCTCTCTCTCTCTCTCTCTCTCTCTCTCTCTCTCTCTCTCTCTCTCTCTCTCTCTAAAGGGATTTTGATTTGCAATTGCAAATCATTCCGCTGAAATTATCCTCCCGCTATTTCCTGACACAGTTTTGGGGGGTTCAATTATAGAAATTGGCCTCTGTTCGAGTGAGGGGGCCTCTGGAAGGCCTCGTGAACCACTTCAAAAAATAATAATAATCATGTCAGAAATTTTAATCCAAACGGACCTTTTTAGTTTGTTTTCGTTTTTATTTTAGATTTTATTTACTTTGACAAAAAACAAAATCTGAAAAAAGGCAATTTATATTAGTGATTTATATGTAACAGGAATTTAATTCAAGCACACCACAATAATAAAACCATTAAAAACATTACACAGAAATAAGAATTAGCACCTCTAATGAAACATATCTATTCAAAATGTTTAAAATATATATTTTTTTGACAAAAAAAAAAAAAAAAAAAAAGAGAAAGGATAATTAAATAGAAAAACAACAAAATAATGACATAAACGCATGGTTTTGTAACCATTCTAAAACTCATTTATTCATAATGCCATTTTTCTGACAATGACTTACAGCATTTAATGACAACAAATGCAATTTATTTTCAGTAAAAATGCCTCTAAAAATTTATCACAAACGAACAAACTCAAATAAAGATACAGTAAGAAAAACACAAAAATAAACATGGATTAAACAGCACCAACAAAACAAACACAATCACAATTTAAACACAATATTTCTCATTCATTTTAAATTATGTTCTTAATATTTCATGTCATTATTTTTAACAAAAAAAAAAAAAAAATAAAAAAAAAAAATAATAAAAAAAAAAAATAAAAAGCAACAAAGAAAAAAAATAATAATAGCGAAATCTTTTAACGCTTCGCACGGATAAACAAGTGGTAAGAATTCTTCAATGCTTTCATTGTTTTGTTCACCAATTGTTCAATATATATATATATATATATATATATATATATATATATATATATATATATATATATATATATATATATATATATATATATATATATATATATATATATATATATATATATATATATATATATATATATATATATATTATATATATATATATATATATATATATATATATATATATATATATATATATATATATATATATATATATATATATATATATATATATATATATATATATATATATATATATATATATATATATATATATATATATATATATATATATATTATATATATATATATATATATATATATATATATATATATATATATATATATATATATATATATATATATATATATATATATATATATATATATATATATGAATATGTAGCACTCTACTGATGATCTATTTTATTTTTGGTCTTCTTTTCTACAGCATTTCGGTGAATTATTTGCTTGAGGGCTGAAAATATCAAACAAATGCTCTCTGTAGAATTCGACTCGAAGCTTTGAAATATAAACTTCCTTCTTTCCCTTCCTCTATCCTTCTCTCTGTGGCATTCTCTCTTATTTCCTTTGCGTTGTCCTATTGCATATTTGTTTATGGTCATCATTCATCATTTAAAATTGTATATAATTGTGTTCTTCAGGATTGTGTCCTATCCCCAATTGTTTTTCTGTATATTATTAATGACGTTTTCTCTTTCGCTTCATTACTAATCCACTTTTATGTCAACGATGTCTCCTTCATTTCTCCTTTCGTTTTGAAAGACTTGGCAATCAGCTGCAAATATTTGGTACAAGGAAAGTGACATTGTAGCAATTAACCCATTCTGTAATACCGGAAGAGAAATTTTTGAATATTTTCAATGTCTGAAAATTCAGTTTGTTCCTATTTTTATTCTACAAAATTTTCCATTTCTTCGATATCACAAAACTTAAACAATCCGGATCTCTTAAAATAATAAATTATCTATCTTATTAAACAAGCATCTAATATATTGGGCATCCTGATCCTCCTTAAAATTTCCTCACATCACACCATCTTCTTGCTTTTTAAAGGGGTGTCGTTTGCCCCTCTATGGATCATACCCCATACATCTGAGGTAGGTCCACTTACAAAGTTCTCATTTATAATTCAAAAAAAGTTTTCTGCTTTTCAATGCATAAATTTTTTTGCTCACAGTGACTCTGAAATCTGTTTCCACAAATCGAATTGTTGTGTAAAAACGAAAACTTATTTTTTTTTAACTCTCCAGTCAAATGTTTAATCCTTTGTGGAGGATTCTTAAGACACGTCTTCTCGCACAGACTCGACTTTCTGTCTAATCAGATTGAGAAAGATATAGATGATTTTGAGGTAATAAAATTGTTAATATTGATAAGACGAAAAAGATTATCTATAATACCGAACGATATATATATATATATATATATATATATATATATATATATATATATATATATTATATATATATATATATATATATATATATATATATATATATATATATATATATATATATATATATATATATATATATATATATATATATATAATATATATTATATATATATATATATATATATATATATATATATATATATATATATATATATATATATATATATATATATATATATATATATATATATATATATGATATATACATACTTTAATGATACTTTAATGGAATGATAATGACATACTTTAAAATCGTTACAAATCACCAAAATCGCAAGTAAAATAAAAAGAGGAAAAAGAAATTAATTCACATGAAATAAGAACAGGAGAAAGATTAAGAAAAAGAACAACCACAGCATCAGGAAGAAGAAAAAGATGAAGAATAATAACAAAAAGAGGAACAAGACCAAAAAACAAAATCAAAAATCAAAATGAAAATACAAAAACAAAAACAAAAACAAAAGAAAAAAAAAACAATTTCAAGTACCAATGAAGAAAGAAGAAAAAAAGAAGATAAAAAAATAAAACAAAATAAAATTTAATATTCCATATAGAAATTATAGATCAATAAATACGAAAACTCAAAACAGAATTAATGGTATAATCTTCTCTCAGCGAACCACACAAAACACGACGCGAAACGTACAACCATCAAAAACGTTTACACTAGTCTCCATTCACTCTATTGACGACTTCTTGGCAATCCTTTCGGATTCCTTTTGAAAGTAGGAAATCTAATATACGAATGGAAGGGAGAAGATTAAGACTTAAATGGCAGTCTCATTACACCATCAAATTATTAAATTAGTTAATCTAGTGGGCAAAATACTACAATAAGCATATTCATTTAAATATATACAGAATATTACATATATATATATATATATATATATATATATATATATATATATATATATATATATATATATATATATATATATATATATATATATATTTAGTGATGGATCAGATGTTATATTTTCTCACTTGCGGATGCGGTTGCGGATGCGGATGTTAATTTAATTAGAAGGGTTAAAACCAATGGCAAGTGTTTTCACATTCTCCTTTAATACACTGTGAACGTTTTATACGATATCTCCGCCTTCAGCCGTTATAAGATGAAAAGCTGTAGAATCCACCTTTTTGAGAAGAGCTGTACGTGTGGAACCAGATGTGTGACAGGGTCGAACAACACCCATATATAAAGCAGGCAACTGAGGTGATGTGAAGAAATTCTGAAGGCGCCTCAGAACACCTAACCTCTTAGAGGCTTGCTTAGAAAGAGAAATAATGTGATCTTTCCAAGAAAGATCATGAGAAAAAGAAAAACCAAGAATAATAAGAAGAGATGAAGATTTGAGTTATGTGTTTTCGAAGAAGATATAGTTGTATGGAAGATCGTGTCGAGTAGAGAGATGGAAAAATTGAGTTTTGGTGGAATTGAAAACGACCATATTTTCTCTATCCCAATTTGAAATGCGAGATAGATCAGAGGTTGGTTGCCCAAAGGCTACCCTCCTTGCACGTATTAACTGCTGTTGGGAGGGGCTAATTTCAAACTGAAAAGAGTAATAAAGAGTGGAGTCATCGGCATACGAGTGAAAAAGAGATGAAGTAACAGATACAATGTCATTAATGAAAAAAGCAGAAAAAATTTTGGGGATAGGACAGATTCTTGAGGAATACCACTATTAATAGATTTAAAGGATGAACGGTGTCCGCCTACAAC
>SEYY01019488.1:2500-18259 GCA_009176605.1 Armadillidium nasatum
CATTCTCAATGATCTGGAGCAGTTGATTTCTCTCCAAAAGCTTCCACCATGCCCTAAACGTACTTTCTGGCACTTTAATCGGTCTAATTGGGAAACAATGTATCATTTCTTTGCTAACTACCATTGGAGTGAATCTTGCTTTGGCTCGGAGGATGCAACGGTCTCTGCTGAAAAGGTAGAGGCTGTGAGATCCTTGATGTTATGAGCAGATTCATTCCATCTTCAACTAAATCCTTTTCTCCTCAAAATCCATGGTTCGATGCAACTGTTCTCTTGTACTTCGGGAGAGAGACAATGCTTTTTTTGATTGGAAAAATTCTCCTTCTATCACTCTTGCTAATTTTCATTCAGCTCGGAATCGTTGCAGAGATATTCTTTGACAGACTAAGCGTACTTTCCCAAAAAGGAAGTGTGCTGACCTCCAAGGATCTCTTACTGATAAAAATTTCTGGTCTCTAGTCAAAAATATCTCTAGTAACTTCTGTAAATCTGCCTTTCCTGCTTATTCGCTCTGATGGTTCTGTAGCTAATACTCCTTCTAAAAAGGCTAATCTGTTCGGCCTCCTTTTTTCATCTAATTCCACCCCGCTCGATTCTGGCATCCCTCCTCCTCTCAGGTATCTCATGTCTCTATCTGTAATTACTCATGATAGGGTGTATGGGATCCTGAAATCTATGATCGTCAAGAAGGCCATACTGATGATCAGAAAGAAAAAAATAGGATTCCAGAGAAGATCTAAGAAATGAGAGTTGAGGTGGGTTTCAAAGATCTTGACAGAATAGAAGTGAGAGCTTTAGGGTGATAGTTAGAAGGATCAGAGCGGCTACCTTTCTTAGAATAGGTTGGACTAATACACTCTTCCAACACTGAGGGAAAGTACTAGTATTGAGGCATAGAGAGAAGTTGAACGAGTTACGGAGCCAGCTCAGAAGCACATACCCTTAAAATTTTGGGTGATTGCCATCTGGGCAGCTTGCCTTCCTAACGTTCATAGATTTCAGAAGCCCATGCACCTGATCAAATGTAATTTAATTACAGGTAAAGGCATGGGACATCTGAGAGAAGAAGTAGGAGGAGGATTGTCTAGGGTTGAATTAAATATATATATATATATATATATATAATATATATATATATATATATATATATATATATATATATAATATATATATATATATATATATATATATATATATATATATGGGAGTATTCCAACTAAACATGCCCAAAAAGCACTTAGTGAAGCAACTTTGTCACCTGCCCTAAAGTCTCGTGAGAGTTTCTACTCTACAGAGTTCCTCTTCCTATCTTTGTGAATGCATGTCTTATACTTTTCCGCTTGTTTTTGAAAATCTGAAATTGATAGTGTTTTCTACTTTAAAACTTGTTGTCAATACTTTAATGTGATCATCTTTTTACTGAAATCTCTATTTCTCTTCAGGTTGTTCACTTGAGGTAGTAACGTTATAATCCTTGAATTACAAATGTGGGAGAATTGGGGGCCTCCTATTTACTTTTTAATTTTTTGATATTTCATTACGTTATTTATTGCCTACAATCACGTCGTTCCTTCATTTATGTGACCAAAATAAAAGAAGTTTCATATTTATTCATTGTATTTCTTTTGCATCAAACCCCCAGCCTCAAAACACACACACAAACACTATATTTTGGTGAACTTTGGAGTCTCGAAAACACCTATATCCTTACTCAGCAGTTCATGGACTTTCCCCCCCCCCACTACTACAATCTACTCATCGACTATGGGTATTTCAATATCTTAAGACCCTAAAACCAACCTTCGATTCAATTTTATTCCTTGTGAAGTTCCCTTTCCAATTCTTTTCCATCCTTCTGTTTCTTGTGGTAGACCAACGTTATGCGAGTTCCCTAACCTGACATTTCCTCTTAATCCTTTGTACAGCTCCTGCTCTTCCTCTCAGGCATTTCATAGGCTCGAAACCAGGGATGCTGCCCCTATTTTTGCCAGTGTGAAGCGTCTCGCATAGGACAAGCTAGCCATTGCTAAGCATTAATTCTTTCCTTTAACAGCAGGTATTATCAATCATTCTAAGTAACCGTGGGCCTCTCCCCTTCACCTTGTTCCTAAAAAGGAAACAAGTCAATGGAGACTTTAGAATTCTTAATGCTGCCCCAAGGCCTAATCATTATTCCTTACCTCTGATCCACAGCATTTCCGTCAAACTACATAGTACATCTATCTTTAGTGAAGTGGATCTACTAAGGGCCAACCACCAAATCCCTATCCATTTGGATGACGTTGAAAAAACAGCCTTCATCACTCCATTCAGTCGTTGAGTTTATTTTTATGCCATTTGATTGTAACGCTGGTTCCACCTTTCAGAATTAGGCTATCATGAAGAACACTCTACTAGTGATCTTCTTTCCCTTCTTTCTGACTCTTGGTCCTCCTCTCTTCAGGGTTTCGGTGAATCTTTTGCTGTGGTGCGGGACATATTGAAAACGTTTGATAGAGTCTGGCACAAAGCATTGATTTCTAAGCTTACCTTTTTCAGAATTTATCCTTCTCTCTGATTTTCTTTCCGGTCATTCTATAGATGTTGTATACGGCCACTTTAAATCTATTAGTGGTGTTTCAGGGATCTGTCCTATCTCCAGCTCTTTTTCTACTTTTCATTAATGACTTCCTCTAAACTACTTCATCAGCTATCCACTCCTATGCTGATGACTCCACTCTTCATTATTACTTTCAGTTTGAAAGACGCACTTCCCAACATCAGTTATTGATGCTAGAAGTATGGCCATGGAGCAACTGACCTCTGATCTTTCTCGTATTTCAAATTGGGGCAGAGGAAAACAAGGTCCTTTACAATGCCTCAAAAACTCAATTCCTCAATCTCCCAACTCGACACAACCTACCATACAACTGACCATCTTCAAAACACACAACTCAAACCCTTGTCTGTTCTTAATATTATTGGTGCTTCTTTTTCTCATGATCTGAAAAGGAAAACATTACTTCTCTTTCTAAACAAGCTTAAAGAGGTTGGGTGTTTTGAGGAACATTCGTGATTTTTATACGTCATAGTTATGTGGTTTCAGAACGTTTGATGTATAATAATGCTTTGACAACTTTGTTCATTTCAGGTATTGTATTGTGATTTCCAACTTTTAATGATCTTATTTTGTTTCAGACTGGTATATTTTCAGATAATGTTCTAATGATATTCAGAATGTATAGTACAACTCTGTACAGGCCTAAAGATAGTTTTCGAAGATTTAATTTTTTCTTTTATTTCTGGTAAATAAATATATGCAGGCTTTGTTTATCCTTGGTTTTATTTTATCTCTTTATTTAACTTTCAACCTTTTATTTAAAAATCTATAAACTGTGTATTATCATAAATAGTATTCAATATCGTGTAACCCAAATTAATCAATGAAGTCACTTGTTTAAACTATCGTGATAAATGTAAAATGATTTCATACTACCAATAGAAAAATAATTCGTAAAGGCAATGCTAAGTTATTTTGAATGTTAACTAAATAAAAATCTTCTCAAAAATTCCAAGTGGTTAAAAATGGGGAAAGAACACTATTTAGTAAAAGCTTATGGTAAGTATGAGTGATCGTAACCTAAACCAAAAGATTCGGAAATTCAAAAAGACTAAATACTATAAAATGAAACGATTTCATAAATATTTTTTATGTCAAAAATCGTAACTCCAAAACCAAAATTATTTGGTAAATCCAAAGGCTTAAACAGTATGAAAAATAAACTATTATAAAATCTTTTGTAAATTACGAAGGTTTGAAATTTAAATCAAAATGGTAGGGGAAAATTCGGAAATTCCTTCGTAGTAATCAAACTATACAGTAATAAGTTTTAAAATATTTGTCTCCAATGTGAATCAAGTATCCAAAATATTTTTATCTCTTGCTTCGTTGTAGTATAAGAATCTATTTAATAAACCTTATACAAAGTATTCACAAATTATTAATCAACGTCCAAGATAGTTAACTATTATATAACAATTATAACCAAAAACACTCCACAAAATACTCTCCAAATAAACAAATTATTAAAGTAACAATAACCAAATTATCGTAATTTATTCAATATGGCTAATCTATTGTTTATTTACAAATCTAATTATCAAATTTAAACAGATTATAAACTTCAATGTCTTTTATTAAAATTCTCGAAAGGTTTAAACTTATCCTTCTAATACAAATTAATTGTCAAATAATTCTTAATCTTGTAAATGTAAATATCAAAGTACAGTATGGACTTCGCTTAGATTTATCTCTCTCGAGTCTGTGATGTCTAAATCTTATTTATGTATAACATAAGCTTTAAAGATGATTACCTTTTTCTATAGGTTTGGTTCAATACTTAATCTAAGACAGAGTGTGCTTCACTTTATTCAGAAATTACTAATGTTAATTTTATTTTCTAATTTATAACAACATACAGCGTGTGCTTCAGTTATTTCCTTCGATAACATACAGCGTGTTATTTACTTTATTATAGTCAATTTTGCTAACTTACAAGGACTTACTACTCATATAATTAAAATCACTCTTAATGATGATAACTTTTTGCTTAAATTGATATATATATATATATATATATATATATATATATATATATATATATATATATATATATATATATATATATATATATATATATATATATATATATATATATATATATATATATATATATATATATATATAATATATATATATTTTAAATATATTATCGTTTCTTAATTTATATTTACCATGGTTAACTAATATTCTTTTCTTGATACACGATTTTAGAATCCTTGTTTTTATTTGAAATTTAAAGTTTTTTTTTTTTTAGTTTTTTTTTAATTAAGTCCGAACGATTAAAAATGACTTTTTAATGTCAAATCTGAACACATTAAAAAACTACTTTGATTGTCTCTGGTCCGAAATTTGGCAACCACCAATAGGTGCTATTTTAGTTCTTTAGCAGGCACTATAATTAGATTTCGTATCATTTTCCCTCATCGATAGTACAAATTCCCTGTTTTCCCACGGCCATCTAGCAACCCTTCTAGATTATATTCCTTTTGTTTACATTTTCCAAAATTTCAGCGGCCATTTCCCTTTTTATTTCTTCTTACTTTTATTAATTTTTGAAAGTGTTTTTTTTTTTTTTTTTCTATATTGTTTTTTTCAAATTCTCTAACAAGATGTATAGATTATTTTCTCAATGTAGATATTATTGTGGTTCCTTTTTATGATTTCCTGATGATGCTAAATTTGCGATCCTTATTTTAGGTTTTCCTTAGGGCTTATTTGCCATTAATTTTTACAAATTTCTATTTATTATTCTTAAACTTAGTCCACGTTTTAAAGCAAGTATTATTTGGTGGGCTTTTATTTATGATACTCTCAAATTTATTTAATTTTCTTATTGATCAATTAACAAAAATATTATCACCACTTAAAATTAAGTAGGGCCCTACAACAACGTCACCCTAGTTTCTTTACTTTATCGGAGTGTTCACCCCTGTATGGAGTGTGCCTCACATCTGGGGTGGTTCCACTCATACAGCTTTTTTTTGAGAAGGTGGAGTCTAAGGCTTTTCGTCTCATCAACTTTCACTAATTCTCTCCAATCTCTTTCTGCCCATTGAATTTTTGTGACTTTTTACTAGCACTATTACAATGAACATTGCTCTTCTGAACTCTCACTTACATACCTACTCCATTAAGAAGGGCTCATGTGGCACTACTTTCTACACAATCTCGTCATTTCTCTGTCCCCAGACTTAACCACTAGGCCCAATCTTACATGTACTCTACTGGTGAAGTCTGGAACACACTTCCATTATCTGTTTTTCCAACTTCCTTTGACTTGTACACTTTTAAACGCAGTATATCAGGAAATGTCAACCATTAACGACAAGAATTCCTGCATTTTCCCAACTCTGGTGGATGCTGGTGGGCCTCTGGCCTTTGCCTACCAGATATATATATATATATATATATATATATATATATAATATATAATATAAAATATATATATATATATATATATATATATATATATATATATATATATATATATACTTTTCATTTAGTGATTGTCATTATGAATTTGAAATTTAAAGAGTTAAAGAAATCTTCTTGCTGATATAAAGCCCTTAGAAATTTGCTTACCTGATGTTTTTGGGCTCAGGCCAAGGAAATACTTCTTTCTTCAATAATATATACTGAGGATCAATTGATATCTTCTTACATTTTTTTTCAAAATCTTTCTGAAATGTTTTAAAATAAAAACTACTTTACAATAAAAAAAATGAGCATGTGGAGAGTTGTTTTCACATAAATAATTTTTATGTGATATCTACAAAAAAAAAAAAAAAAAAAAAAAAAAAAAAAGAGAGAGAGAGAGAAATGTTTGATATAAACCATTAAAAACTTTAATCATAATAAGATTTACTAAATTCACTTTTGATAACCACAACATTTCTTTCATATATATATATATATATATAATATATAAATATATATATATATATATATATATATATATATATATATATATATATATATATATATATATAATATATATATATATATATATATATTATATTTTTTTTTTTTCCTTTTTTTGGTCCTTAAAAATCAAATGTTTTACTTGCTTTGCTCTTAACTCATCAATTTGTTGTATTTTAGGGGGAAAAAACTATTACAAAATGTTTTTTGAGTTATGTCATAACTCAAAACTCAACAAATTTTTGGCTGAACGTCTTAAACATGGATCACAAAGTATTATATTAATGCCAGTCTAAGTCCAGCTCACATTCCCTTTTTTTTTTACGAGTGCATGAGACCTTACTAGAGGACTCACTTTCGCTCTCGAATGTAGCTAAAATGCTCAGAAAACCAAATATTTTGAATAAAATGTTATGAACTTTTGCCAATTTCAACCATTCACCATAGAAATATATGATTATGTAAGAAAATATTTTACTATAGTTACCTGGATTAAACATTTTTATATTGACATATATATATATATATATATATATATATATATATATATATATATATATATATATATATATATATATATATAT
Organism: Armadillidium nasatum; assembly: GCA_009176605.1. Taxonomy (NCBI): domain Eukaryota; kingdom Metazoa; phylum Arthropoda; class Malacostraca; order Isopoda; family Armadillidiidae; genus Armadillidium; species Armadillidium nasatum. The sequence goes on from SEYY01019488.1 coordinate 9,608, forward strand.
ATATATATATATATATATATATATATATATATATATATATATATATATATATATATACATATATATATATATATATATATATATATATATATATATATATATATATATATATATATATATATATATATATATATATATATATATATATATATATATATATATATATATAAAATAATCAGTTCGATTATTTCTTTAAAGTTGTTCAATGTGCGAACAAAGATATATCCTGATGTTAGGATTTTTTACTTTCAATATTAATAGTTTTAGTTGACTATTTATATCGATTTAATTAGATGTTTAGTTATTTTGTAGGCTATGTTTTTTCCTGGAGACTGGAGTTTTGGCGATTATACAAATATATAATATTTATACAAACGAAGATGTTAATTTCTTTAGTAAAGCTTTTGAGAAAAATTGTGTTTTTCTCACCGCTTAAAAACGAATATATTATATCCGTCTCCAGCCTACAAGAATACGTAGTTTTGTAAACAAAACAGAGCTTTCAATATTTGACGAATATTAACACGAAAATCTTTGAATGTAAACTATAATACTTCAAGAATACTCAACTCTGATACAATCACTTGCACGATAATATGACTAGATTTAACGACTATACAAATGATTGATCCGAATCGTAAAATATACTTTCAGTACTCAAAGGAAGATTTTAAACTCTTTGATGTTTGCCTCGAAATTAAACTATATCTTTAAACTGCACTATCGATAAATATATAATCATAAACGAATAAGACAACGAAAGGTCTAGAAATAAGGAGCAATAATTTTGCACGACTTGATTGTGAGACATAAAAAATCATAAAGTTATGAATTCAAAACTGGCAACCTTTGACTTTAACTCCAGTCTCCAGAAACGTTAGCCTCTTTTTTAACTAGAAGAATATTTAAACTGGCAACTACCAATTATATATATATATATATATATATATATATATATATATATATATATATATATATATATATATATATATATATATATATATATATATATATATATATATATATATGTAAAAAATCCTCCATAACCCTCATAACAACAGACCGACACCTATCCAACACCCACCCACAAGTTCTCCTAAATAACACACCCATACCCCTCAACAAAACTCCAAAAATTCTCGGCCTAACCTTCGACACCCACCTCACTTTCACCAAACACATCCAAAACACCACAACAGCCGCAAACAGTAAACTCAACATCCTCAAAACAGTGGCCAACACAGACATTAACAACAACATACAAACCTCAATTTCCATCTACAAACAATTTATCCGCCCTACCATAAACTATGCCTCCCCTGTCTGGCACCCAACGCTCTCCAAACAAAACTTAAAGAAACTTCAAATAACACAAAATAGAGCCCTCCACACAATTACCGGATGCACACCCACAACCCCTCAACAACACTTACATAATGAAACCAAAATATTACCTCTAAATAACCACCTCAAAATGATAGGCACTCAATTCTACGCAAAAACCCTTCTACCCACACACCCATCCAACCAAACACAGACTAAAACAACCACCATTATCCACAGCTACCTTCTACAAACCAATCCTAAATCACATTCCCCCATCCCCTCCTAACACCACAATAACCAAACATATTCATACTCAACTAACACATTCCTACTTGACAATCAGACCACCAAACAACATTCTTAACACACACCCTCCCGAAATAAATCCCGACTTCAACAACCTCCCAAGACACTCACAAATCTCCTTAGTATAGAGAGAGTGACGCAACAATTCGACGGGCAGAAAGAGATTGAAGAGTTAGTAAGAGCAGGAGAGTTGATGAGACGAAATGCCCTAGACTCCACCTTCTCTAGGAGAGCTGTATGTGTGGAACCACCCCAGATGTGCGAAGCATACTCCATACAGGGGCGAACAACACCCCTATATAGAGCAAGCAACTGGGGTGGAGTGAAGAAATAATGAAGGCGCCTCAGAACACCTAACCTCTTAGAAGCTTGTTTAGAAAGAGAGGTAATGTGATCTTTCCATGAAAGATCACGAGAAAAGGAAACACCGAGAATATTAAGAACAGATGAAGGTCTGAGTTGAGTGTTTTCGAAGAAGATATCATAGTTGTGTGGAAGATTGTGTCGAGTAGAGAGATGGAGGAATTGAGTTTTGGTGGCATTGAAAACAACCATGTTCTCTCTGCCCCAATTAGAAATAAGAGATAGATCAGAGGTCAGCTGCTCCAAGGCAACCCTCCATGCATCTAATAACTGTTGTTGAGAGGGGCACCTTTCAATTGAAAAGAGTAATGAACGGTGGAGTCATCAGCATAGGAGTGGATAGGAGATGAAGTAACAGAGAGGTCATTAATGAAAAGTAGAAAAAATGCTGGGGATAGGACAGATCCTTGAGGAACACCACTATTAATAGATTTACAGGAAGAACGGTGACCGTCTACAACTGCTGCTATAGAACGACGGGAAAGGAAATCAGAGAGAAGGTCACAGAGAGAAGGATAGATTCCGAAAGAGGGAAGTTTGGAAATTAAAGCTTTGTGCCAGACTCTATCGAAAGCTTTCGATATGTCTAGCGCAACAGCAAAAGATTCACCGAAATGCCGAAAAGAGGAGGACCAAGAGTCAGAGAGAAGGGAAGGAGGTCACCAGTAGAGCGTTTCTTACGAAAGCCATACTGGCGATCAGAGATAAGATTAGAAGAATTGAGATGTTTCCAAATCTTCCTGTTAAGGATAGATTCAAAAACTTTAGTAAGAACGGAGGTTAAGGAAATGGGACGATAGTTAGAGGGTTGAAAGGGGTCCCCCTTCTTCGGCACAGGCTGAATGAGCGAACGTTTCCAGCAAGAAGGGAAGGTTGAAGTAGAAAGACATAGACGAAAAAGTTTACCAAGGCAGGGTGCAAGCTCGGAAGCACAGGTTTTGAGAACCACAGGAGGGATACCATCAGGACCGTACGCCTTCTTAGTGTTAAGCTCAGAGAGAGCAGAAGTGACGTCTTTAGAAGAAATTATAATTTTAGGCATAAATGAGTTGGAGGGGGTTGAAGGAGAAGGAACAGCTCCGGAATCGTCTAAGGTTGAGTTGGAAGCAAAAGTTTGAGCGAAGAGTTCAGCTTTAGAGGAAGGCAAAACGGCAGTTGTACCGTCAGAAGATACTAGAGAAGGGAAAGGGCGTGAGGAAGTAGAACCAGAAAGGTTGTTGCATTTTAAGCGGAGAAAGGAGTTTTTAGTATTTCGGAGAATAGATTTTGCACGATTCCGGGATGAAATATAAGTTGCATGAGTTTCAGGAGTTTGAAGACGACGGTAATTCCTAAAAGCAGCATCCCTGTGGCGGATAGCACGAGAACAAGCAGAGTTAAACCAAGGTTTGTTAGGTTTAGTAGAAGGGAAAGAATATGGAATGTACGCCTCCATGCCAGAGAGAATCACCTCGGTTATGCACTCTGCACACTCAGAGGGACTCCTCCCACGGAAACAGTAATCATTCCATGGAAAATCAGAGAAGTACAACCGCAAGTCAGGCCAGTTAGTGGCACCGAAATGCCAGAAACGTCTCCTCGCCGAAGGCGGGGGCCGTTCTTGCGGAAGACTTGAAGAGACAGGACAAGATACAGAGATAAGAAGGTGATAGGATGAACCCAGAGGAGGAAAGAGTTTAACAGTGTAAGGAAAAGGATAAGAAGTTAGGAAAAGATCAAGTATGTTGGGTTCATCACCAAGGCGATACGGGTAGGGAGATGCACCAACTGCTCAAGGTTGTTCTGGATAGAAAATTGGAAGGCGAGTTCACCAGCTGGGTCGTGAGAACTAGATGAAAGCCATTGGCGGTGGTGAACATTGAAATCACCTAATATGATGATTTCGGAGAAAGGAGAAGAAGAAAGAAAGTGTTCTATTTTGGAGTTAAGATAGTCGAAGAATTTTGGATAGTCTGTAGAATTAGGAGATAAGTAGACAGAGCATAAAAATTTAGTTGTAGAGTTGCAAGAAAGTTTAAGCCATAGAGTAGAGAATTCAGAAGACTTCAAATTAGAGACACGAGAACAGACAACATCGTTGCGCACATAGGCGCAACATCCGCCTTTGGCTGAAAATTGAGGATAGAAACAGTAGGAGGAAACAGAATAAGGCTTGCTGTCAAAGCACCCAGACACCTGAGTTTCGGTTAAGAATAAGAGATGAGGTCTAGAAGAAGAGAGATGGTGTTCGACAAAGTGGAAATTAGTAAAGAGACCACGAATGTTGCAGAAGTTAATGAAAAAGGAAGATCGTGCATCAGGGCAAGTCGGCGTAGAGGTCTTGGTGGCCCCAACTCCCAAGTGATGATGGGGGAAGGAGTGGATGAGGGGCATTCTTTGGATGCCGCCCCTCGTAATAACCAAGATAGTAAGTATTGAATAATTAATCTCAAGATATGGTCACATTTTTGATGTTGTTTATATGTTATTTTTCAAAGAATTCAGGGACCAAAAGAACTATGTGTACAAATCTTCAGGAAAACTCTAATATAAAGGCAAAGAATTCAATGTTATGCAATGTTGGTTCATCAGAAAAATATTCCATTTTTACATACAGTAAAATGCAAATATCTCAAAGACTCTCGACACAATGCAAAATTCTAAAGGTCTGCATGCTTATATAGTAAAATAATAATAATAATAATAATAATACCTTACTTAAAAACATCTTGGAGTATCTACCCTGTTTATAAATATCACTAAACTTTGTCTGCTTGTGTTTCTCTGATACGCATGAATTGGTCTCTTTATTCTGGAGATTTTTATCAAAGTGAACATTAGAAAAGAAACTAATATGATGTGACTCATTTTGAAATACATTCTCTTCTTCAAAATTGTTGGTGCTTGATGTGAATGTTAAGTCGCTGTAATATATATATATATATATATATATATATATATATATATATATATATATATATATATATATATATATATATATATATATATATATATATATATATATATATATATATATATATATATATATATATATATATATATATATATATATATATATATATATATATATATATATATATATATATATATATATATATATATATATATATATATATATTGCAAAATTAAGGCTTCTGTGAATGATGAATGCTTTGCTCTTTTACTGTAATCTAGCTTAGGGTATGCGCCATCCTAGAGCTTAGAGTTTTATATAAGAAGTTATTTTCCTCTTACCTTGCTTTAGTATCGTTTCCTTATGAATAATATTGTGTATAGTTTGATATTAAACAATATTCTTGCTTACGAGTTTATTTTCTATTTGTATGTTCACAAAATTTAAAAAGATCAATCAATTCTATTACAATTCAAAAGCGTTGTAAAGGAAGGTGAGAAAAAAATGAGGAGTAAACAGGTATCTGATAGAAAAGATCGACGATGTAGGAAGAAGAATTAGAAAGAAATATACTATCAAGTTGGAAAACAGATGTAGGGAGGAGATCCAGATAGAAGGTAAATATAAGCTCAAGTACTATTGAAAAGTCTTATTGGTTGTTTTTCTTTTTTTTTTATATATAATTAATGAGATCAACACATCCAATAGTTTCTAACGGTAAGATTCAATTTCAGGGACCACTCATGTTACAAGCAATAAAACAAAATTTCGAAATCAAAACATTTATGAAGCTTATGAATACTAACATTCTTATAGATTATTATCATTTAATAGTTATAGAAATTACCCAAAACCTTAGAAATAAAAAACAATGAAAAACAATGAACTTACAAATAATAAGATAAATAATTTTGGATTATTATGGATTATTCCACAGTCCTACCGAGAATTACTATTTACAATTTCATTAATGAGTTATTCATTACCAACCTATTGTTGTTAATTTCTTTAGCCAGACCAATAACTGTATTAATACTTTTTATTGGCGAAATTTGCAAGATGATCTATGGGCCAATCACTTCACTTTCCCTGTTTCAGGATTTTGGGTAACTTGATGAAATCCCAATGTTAAAAGCCTAAAATAAAACATTCCCATTATTGTTTTTCTTCTTTTATGCATTCAATACAACAATACTTTATACAATTACTATGCCCATACCTTGATGATGTAACAAGGCTTATATTCCGTATTTCTGGATATCACAGGTAAGTTTTTGTGGATAAGATTAATCTTCAGTTTCTAAATCCAATATGGGTATAAATAATCAACAACCTTCAATATAAATTTCAGGGTATAAAGAAACTTCATCAATAATAACTTTCACCACAGGTATAAGAGTTTAAGTTAACAAAATAATCTTTTCTGAAATTAACAAATAAATATTTTTATTAAGAAAAATAAGTAAAATAAAACACACCTACTACCTAACCCCTGCAGCGTGTTGTTTTACTGGCTTTTTATTTCAGAATTTTTTTTACAATGACGCTAACAAAGATCGATACTACATCGATATATCGCTTTTTAAGCGATATATCGGTAACCATCTCGATACATATCGATTATTAATAATTATTTACATATAATTAAAAAAATTAAATATCAATACAACCTTTATTCCAAGACACATATAATTAAAAAAATTAAATATTATCAATACAACCTTTATTCCAAGATGGTGACACCCAGAGAATGAATTTCCAAGTAACCAGGTTACTTGGAGATTCATACCTGAACACCCAAACTATGACATAAATGTAAGAATAGTGATTTGAAGAAATAGTGAAAATTAAAGTAGTAGAGGAAACTTATTCTAACAAAATGGTATACCTTAAAAATTTTTAAAAATGTACAAATGAAAAATAAAAAAAAAAACTTTTTTTTTTTTTTTTAAATATACATTTTTATATAGCACCTTCAATTTATTTATCACATTTTCATAATTCATCACTTTCATTACTTAAACTAAAATATGGTTTAGTATTAATAATATTTTCGCATTGAACTTTATTAATCTTTTTTATGTATACATTATTACCAGAAAATTTTACAATGGGATAGGGACCATGGTATACCGCTTCTAGTTTGTTTCTGCCATATTGTTGATTCTTTACAGGAACAAATTTCACATCTTGTAAGTTCTTTGGGACATATATTTTTTGGATTTTTGGCAGAAAATTCTGGAGATAGAGGGAGTCCCAAAAATAATTTCAATTTTTCTGCGTAGGTTTTTATTGAAAGTGGGAATGAGGACTCTACTTGTTCTATTAAAGCTCCAGGGAGGGAGGGATTTTGACCCATCATTAATATAGCAGGGGTTATTCCTTCTGAGTTTAATGGTGCAGTTCTTAAACACAACAGAACTAGGGGAAGGAGATCCAACCAATAATTCTGAACATCTTCCAACTCATCCGACAGCATGGCTCGAAGAGACCTCAATAGTGTTCTATGAGAATTTTCAATGAGTCCATTACTCTGAGGGGTATAGGCACAAGTAAAGTTATGTCGGGATCCTAGCTCCTCACAAACACTTGTAAATAAATCAGAAGTAAATTGTCCACCACGGTCCGAAACATAAGTTCCTACCACTCCAGCTATGGGCAAGAACTCCCGGGTAATTGTCACCACAATTGTAGAGGTTTCTATTTTTTTCAGTGGGAAAGCAAAGAGATAGCGAGAGAATCTATAAATTAAGAGTTAAAAGATATTTATAATTTTTACATGCAGGCATTTTAAGAATATCTATATGAACCACCTGAAATTTTGCTGAAACTGGCTGGTAAGATTCATATGGTGGGCTTATTTTGCGTAATGATTTAGATCTCTGACATGAATCACAACTTAGAACAAACTGCTTTGTGTATTTTGGCATATCCTTCCATACAAAGCGCTTCCTAAGAGATGCCAGATTTTTCTTGACTCCAAAATGCCCAAGTGAATGCGAATAAGAAATAACAGGTATAATGAAAGATTCAGGAACAAAGACACGAGGTGAAAGTGGAATAGATTCATCGACAACCAAAGACAGTAGGTCATTTTTATAATAATAGTTTCGCTTGGTCAGCTTGAGATTAGTATTTTCTTGCTTGTTTAAATATTTTTGAAGTTGCACATCTGTTTCTTGTGCTGTTTGAAGTTCTTTATAATCAATTTTACACTGAAATAGTTTGAACACTTCACTGGATGAAATATGGAAAATAGATGACAGTGAATGACAGTCATCCTCTATTAAAGAATCCTGCTGTGGAGAAAGCTCTGGTGTGACCAATGCTTCATCGCAGATTGCTTCAGGAAGGATTTCTGTAACAGTGTCTTCTCTTCCAAGTTGGAGTGAATGGCTTGTTGCATCTGCATTTTCTTCAGTAATTGAAGGAGCTGGTAATTTCAGTGAACTGGGAGTTGGCTGCTCAGCAGGATTTCTGCTCAAATAATCAGCCATAATATTCTCTTCAGATTTAATATGGGTTATGTTCAAATCATATTCAGACCAGAAAGTTAGGTAATGCTGCTCCCTTGCAAGCAAGTGATTAGCATCAGTCTCTTTTTTAAGTGACTGTGTGACTGAGAGATTGTCACAAAACACATCTACCTTTCGTCCTTCTACGATATGTTGAAATTTTTTCACAGTTTTAACCAAGGCAAGGAGTTCCTTGCTAAAAATACTATAGCTCATTTCAGTTGGGTTTAATTTATAACTATAGAATCC
>SEYY01019489.1:0-12427 GCA_009176605.1 Armadillidium nasatum
TATAAGGAACAAAAGTGGTCCCATTTAAATAGAGCGAAGACACGTCACTTAAAATTAAAAAAAGATTATTTTATCAAAGCTAAAAATAAAGATTTTAATAGAAAAACTTTAAAATATAAATAACATAAATAAAGTGCTACAATATTGCCTTTGAAGTTAAAAGAAAAAAATGGTGTTGCATTTCTTTTTTAAAACCAGCTTTTAACATGGGGTTTTTTACCCTCGGGTTTGACAGAATTATAAAATAGCGGAAAAAAAAGAAATTAAAAATTACCACCCAACTTTCTTCTCTTTTAATACTTAAGCTTGTGCCTTTTTAAGTTTCTTTTTTCATTGCATTCATAGGAGCAGTCAGAACATGTAAGCATGTGTCTTTTTAAATGTCCTTTATAATTACATTCATAGGAACAGTCAGAGCAATTAAATAATTTTACTTTTGTGTGTGTAAGCATGTGTGTTTTTAACTGTCCTTTCTGATTACATTCATAGGAACAGTCAGAACATTAAATAATTTTATTTTGTGTGTAAATGTAAGCCCTTTTGATTACATTCATATGAGCAATAAGAACATTTATACAACTTTATATTGCTGTGAGTAAGCATATGATTTTTTAATTTTGATTTGAAATTGCATTCATAACTGCAATGAGCGCACTTAAACTTTCTTTTGTTGTGTGTTTTCAACTCATCTTTGCTTTTAAAACTAAAATTACAATTTTTGCAACTCAAATTTTCCACATGATACTTTTTTATGTTTTGTTGACGCACTTCTGCTCTCTGAGGTTTGCTTTTTGAAGTACTTTTCATTTCCAAATCTTTTTCTCCTTCAGCAGCATTCATCATGAGAGTCTGCAAAACAAATGAAAAAGAAAAAGGTAGAAAATATTCAAGTATATTTATTAAAGTAGTTTTCTAATTTTCCTTTTTTTATTAATTTTAGTTTTTATAAAAGTTTCGAAGAAAAGTGGTATTGTATTTGTCACTTTGGGAGCGATAACTCTCAATTTTAATGCGAAAATGACGTCACTAAGTTTTCTGAAGATACCTTCTGATATAATTAAATATTTAGATGTCAACAAACAATGTAAACAAACCCATTTTTGTAGTCTCCATTTGTTTTTCGACTTTTACGTGGTGTTTTATATAAATTCTTAATATTTATTTTAATATATTAAAATATAATGTAATTTTCAAAATTATTTATTTATAAACCTTATTTTATTTCATATAACCTTAAATAGAATCCTCGTACATAGGTACAGTATATCAATATAATATTGGAAATTAATCTTTTATATTGGTTACATTATTTGTTTTAAAAGTCAGGATACTCTAAAATCTATCCAAAATTAGGACATTCATTTGTGGATGGCAACACAATTTTATTAAAAAAATGAACGTTTACATGTGTTTGGCACTACTTATTTATTACTTTAACACAATAAAATGTAACGTTACTCAGTGCAAAACATTTTTAAAAGAATATCTTCCACAACATCAATTTTTTAATATCTATGCCAATTTTGAGGAATTCTCTATATAGTGCTTAGGAGTGGGAATTTTAAATGAAATTAGAGCTAGCTAGCTTTTGACCCTAGACGAAGTCTGCCCTACGATTGCTAATTTTTAATATCTAACTGTTAGTTATAGAGCAAGCTCATTATGTACTTCTACCTGTTATTAATTTGACTTAAACTTATTTTGATGAGTTTGATAGTACCTGTTTTTGCTTTCAGAGTTAGGAGATTTCAGCTCTGACGTTTCAATGGGAGCCAATTTAAAAGGTCATTGAAAAAATTTAATGAATATAAATTTTTTCCTTAAAATATGTTTATCCAAATATGTTTTTAGAAACCTTTACTATTGCTGTTGACAAGCTTTTATGTTGTTGGTGAGTAACCTCTTTTATGTTAAATTTTATTGTTTTAACTTTGTGGGCTAAAATAATACACTAACTAGTTGGGTTCTAGATAATTATTCCTGTTCTTAAAATTTTGGTTGGGGAATCACAGTACTACTTTTAGCTCTTTTCTGAATAACACAAAATCCACATCATAATTAAGCCTATTTGAAAACACTTCTTTCAAGAACAACAACAACAACAACATAATAATAATAATAATAATAATAATAATAATAATAATAATAATAATAATAATAATAATAATAATAATAATAAATTTATAAATATTTTACCATTAATTCCTTGTGACTAAACTTCTTGAGAAGCAACAAAGGAAATTTTGAGGTCAAAATTTGTGCAAAATATTCCTCTTCGTCTGATTCAAAATGTGCTTTTAAACCATTTTCATTTACTTTATTAAGCAACGAAGAAACATTTTTCACACTCATAAATTCCTATAATAGAAATTGGATTGATAATAATAATAATAATAATAATAATAATAATAAAGAAAAGTAATGCATCCTGTTTCCAAGGTGAGTAAAATATAACACAAATGACTTAATATTAATAACTAATGATGATAATAATAATAATAATTAATTACTTAGAACATACCCTTACATGTTGAGTATCAAACTTCTTCATGTTCATGGAAGAATTTTCTGATTTTATGACATCGTTTTTGATCTTCTCTTCATTAAAGAAAAATTCCAAATCAGATTCTCTTTCCTCTGACTTTATAAAAGAGGAATTTTCATCTAATTCTTTCTTTATACTTTCTGCTAAAGGGATGTTTGATTCATTGTGTGGAAAACTCTGAAATAAAATGAATGGAATTGAATGTTATATATATATATATATATATATATATATATATATATATATATATATATATATATATATATATATATATATATATATATATATATATATATATATATATATATATATATATATATATATATATATATATATATATATATATATATATATATATATATACTATTATAAATGTATTTCCCCTTTTGAGCTTTATTTTTATTATAAAAATAATAGCTAGAAATGAATGTAGCATAATCAGTTGTTAAATTATATTGAATTTAAAAAAAATATTAAATTAAAAAAACTAATTACAAAAGCTTTAATATTAATTAAAGTTAGTGCTTCTTTTTATTATTAAATTTATTTTTTGAAGACATCATCAGGATAACTGCAAAGGAAAAAATACAAACATTAAATAAACTGAACATCTAGAATAAAAACAAAAATAATAATAGACAATAAAGATTGACTAGAAATAATAACGGTGACACAATAACCATACGATGCAACACCAACAAGTATATGAACTTTAATGAGGAAAAAAACAGTAAACACAAGGTAGTAAATACTTGGAATAGTTGGTTGTAGAAGAAGAGAGAAATAAGTATGTGAAAATGTATGTATCCACATTCTCGTAAATAAAGAAAGCAGGCACAGAAAAAAGAAAAAAATATTTTATTTATTTATTTATATAAATTTTTTTTTGTCGCATTTGGTCAGACTTTCGGTCGTACTTCTTGAATCAATCACGTAATATGGTTTGAAATTAGCTCAAAAAGTGTCTTAGAACAACTTACCTTTTAGAAGAATTTTTATTTAAGAGAAACAATATGATCCCACCAATATACATCAGAAGAAAAAGAAATACAAATATATATTAGAGAGAGTAGAAAGTAGAGTTGGGTAATTTCGAAAAAGTTTGTAGATGAATGCATTGAGTAGATAAATAAAGAAAATAGTTTTTGAAATAGTGAAAACCATCATTTTTTTGACATACCCATTTGAAAGAGAGAAAAATCAGTTATTTTTCTAAAGCTACCTTTTTATTCATATAAATAAAGATTAAGTTGCTGTAATCAACATGAGTGGATATGAAAAATGATATTTGAAGGTCCTTAAAGACAAGTATAAGGGAAAGAGGATGCAATCGAACCTTGAAAAACACCAATAGTGCTTTTCTCTCTCTCTCTCTCTAAGAGTAGAAAGAGAAAAATTCCTTTGTATTGCGTATATAGTAGCGAATCGGACTAAATTTCAAAGTACCTTGGCTGAATCTCAAGAGAGAAACTCTATAAAAAGGTTTAATTTCTACATTAAGGTAAAAAAAAAAAAAAAAACTTGTCGAATTTGAACATAATAAAAACAAAAAAAAATCTTTAAATGAAATTACAATATACATATAAATGAACTAGAGAGATTTTGCACAATTCTGAAATGAAATATAAGTAACATGTGATCCAAGGAATTTTATGAAGGTATCCTTGTGAAAAATTGCATGAGGAGAGTCAGAGTTTTTCCCAAACAGAAAACTTTTTTTTTATCTGATTCAAATTAACTTTCAAAATTTTTTTGATTTCTTTATTTTCTTCAATAATGAAAAAATATTATTTGAAGTGATAAATTTCTAAAAATGAAGCCGACTTATTATTATCAATAATAATAATAATGAAAAGTTTTCCACTCAAATACCTGTTATAATTTAAGTAATCAATCAACATTTGAATCAACATAACCTTTGAGTGCTGACCACAAGATTTCTCCTCAATCATCATCACATTTTCGGATTTTATGACACCATTGTTAACCAGTCCTTCGTCTAACACGGATTCCTTCTCTGATTCAGTCAACTCTGACTTTATAGATACATTTTCATCTATCTCTTCAATTTTAATGTCTTCTGCTTTTAAAGCGAATTCTGATTCATTATCACAAAAGATCTGAAATAACAAAGAATTTGATTAAGTTTACTGGGATGTAATACAACTAGGGACCGACCGGGACTGGAATTTGGCCGGGGCCGGGGCCGGGCTTGCCTAAAATTTGTAAAGAGGTCAAAAGCATTGAAATTTTAGGTTAAGAAAATTAGATATAATTTTAATTGAGATTGATTTAATTATAATGAAGGAATAGAATAGTCAACATTCACTTAAATTAATGATTATATGTATTTTCTCCGAAAAAAAATCAGAAAATTACAGATTTTGTATATCAAAAGTTTAAAAAAAAAAAAAGTAAAACAAATTTGAATTTTTTTTTTCTGATTTACAATAGTGATTCAAAAGGTTTACATAGGTAAGACCCTAAGGTAAAGTTTGAAAAAATGTAAGATATAAAATTATCAATATAACCTGTATTTACACATTTTTATTGCTGTGTATCAAACTTGTATCATTTAGCTACATTATTTCAAAATTATTTTGTTCATACTCTCAGTCACGATGGCTAAAAGATCAGCTTCAGCAGTATGGGAAAACTTTACAATTCTTCAGGATAGGCTCGAAATAGGTAAATGTAACATCTGCAGCCAAGAAATTAGAAGAGGACCTTCAGGTGCCACAACTAAAATTTTTCAACAATCTTTATGGGGGCATCTAAAATCAAAACAAAGATGAACATTCACTAGCAGAAGAGCGATCAAAAGAAACAGAAAAGAAAAAGGAAATATTAAAAACAAGAAGAAAATCTTAATTTTCTTACATTTTGCTTGATTTAATCCACCATTAACATTTATAATTTGCCATTTTAACCCTGGCAGGTTAACCCCCCATTTCAGTAAAAATGGCTGGTTTGCTGGGGTCGAGGCCCTGGTCGGTCCATAAATACAACAAAAATCAAACCAAAGTGTGGTAAAGATAAATGAAAGAAGGTAATCAAATTTGAAGACCAATTAGACAATCAAATAGAAGCCAACTCTACTCTAGTTAACAGGAAGATAGCATTAATTTAAGAGGGTCTGGGTTGGATTGCAAATTATTGATCCTAAGAACATTCCAAGATCATCAGGTGTTGGAAAAAAGAAAGTTGGTCAGTAAATTAGAAAGGAAACCAAGTGAGGGACAAAGAAGTCAAAGAAATTTGGAAAAATTGTTAATAGGATTTAGGACCTGTAGGACTTGCATCATGGATTATCAAAATAATTGTTTGAAGAACAGACAATGACCATATTGCAAAATGTGGAAAAATGTTCTTGTCAAAAGATTTTAAATTATTAAAATAATATATTTGTTGTTTTCAGAAAGCATCGATAGATTACATTATTGCATTTGATAAAAATTTTTATTCTTATAAACTATAGAATAGTTTGTTTCCCTATTTAAAAAATTAACAAGTAACTTAAATTGTGACCAAAGGTTGTAGAATTAACCAAAAATTTGTGCTGCTTTTTCTGTTAGTTTTTATGGAATGGAAATCATCATCACAAACTTTGCATTTCAGCTCTTAGTACAAAATATAAATCTCAAACTCCTCTTGAATAATATATATATATATATATATATATATATATATATATATATATATATATATATATATATATATATATATATATATATATATATATATATATATATATATAATATAAAGTATTTTATAGATTAAACACATTAGTAAACTTAAAATTAGGAGTTATATAAATTTATTAACATTTAAGAATCCGAATACATTTGTATATCTATTATTTTAGTTTTTAAGCTTCACAATTATATTTTATATTTTATTCACTATTATTATTATCATTATTATTGTTATTATTATTATTATTTGGTAGAGAGGTTAAACTCTGAGCCTATAAAAGGAAAATGTAGTTAGTTATAGATGACCAGAATAGAAAGTACGTTGACTTTCTAAACATCGAAAGTACTTTGACTTTCTAAGAAACAGAAGACAGATTGATCTTCTAAGAAGAGAAAGTTTGTTTCTCTTCTCTCTCTGGGTTAGCCTAAAAATGATTACTTTGAATCATTCGGCAAACATATAATATAGTACTTTGACTATAGAGGAGAGGTATACAAAAAGAGTCGGGACTCTTGGACGAGGAGAGAGCCTTATCCTATACCTTAAGGGAATTGTAACTTTGTACATTCCAGCCTCACTGAGATGAAACATTGTTCAACTCAGTTTATATACTAGAGATAGTTTTGTATATTTACATTAACTTTATGATACACATATAATATTTACTTAAATTTATTGTATATATTAAATCCTTAAGATTCGCTCATTGTCACGCTTACCAAATGTCCATTGATTATATTGTAAATATTATTTCCTATTTGTATAATAAATATCAAAAAGCATTACTCTTTTATTGAATCCACCAAGATCAGGAATTTGTTTATCTCACCTTATTTTTATTCTGTAATTAGCAACTGGGCTCTTAACATATAAAACTAGTCTACAATAGGGTTCAGGGGCTAACTTTACAATATATATATATAATATATATATATATATATATATATATATATATATATATATATATATATATATATATATATATCCCAACCAGCAGATTTTTTATTGAATTTCAAAGGGGGTTTTCTATAATATATATTTTTAAATTTATAAAAAGATTTAAACAAAATTTCCCATAAACTTTTTTTATACAATATTTTTGCTTCTTCAAACATGAATAAAATAAAAATCTTGGAAGTTATTTTCATAAATTGTTTACTTTATTCAGTGACTCTCCATCTTCTTTCTAATCATTAAACTGTTTCTTCATTCTCATTTACTATCACAATTACAATGGACATCGTTCTTCTGGACTCTTTAATTTCAAATCCTTTTTTGATAAGAGTGTGAGGAATATCTTCCAACAAGTCTCATCCTTTCTCTGTCCAACTCTCCGACCTTAGACTTAACAAATGTGCTTACTCTTACATGTACTCAACCCGTAATGTCTGGCACAGTCTTCCTTTCACTTGTATACTATCAACTACCACCTCTTTATTAGGTCATGTTGGCCTTTAACCTGGATAAAAGATTTAGATCCCTCAAATCTGGTGGATTATGTATAACTAGGCATTTTCAAGCATATATATATATATATATATATATATATATATATATATATATATATATATATATATATATATATATATATATATATATATATATATATATATATATATATCCCACCTGAGAATTTTGTTATAAGAATCATATTCCAAGTCTAATTCTTCAATCTTTATTTCACTTTCACATTTAATATTCATTTTGATATTTATTTAAATGAAAATATATTCCAAACAATTAACAAACCTAAAACAGAAAAAGAAGAAAATAAAAACATTTCTTGGAAATTTTTAAAACAATAATTGAAAATTAGAATAAATAGCACTGCAATTATCTTAAAATAACATCACTGAAAATATTTGATATGACCAGGAAAACTTTTTAAAAAAAAATAAAAAATTTTATGTACTCTATAAAATACACTTTTTTTTTTTATCATTATTTAATATGAAATGGCCTTCTATAACACTTTAACTTTATTACTTTATTGCAGCATGTAAGGATTGACTCACATTTTTTAAAGAAAGAATTTGATTGTAGCGTATTGTATCCAACTAATTAATAATTTAGTACCTGGGTTCATTTTGAATCACTTACACTTTATGGTTAGTATATTTGACCATCCACTTTTGAAATTAGTGATTTGGCTTTGCTCACACAGATTAGTTGCCATAGTTTTATGTAACATGGAATTCAGCTTATTAAATAAATTGATTGTATGTGTAATTATCAGGGTTAGCAATTAAATAATAAAAACAAAAACCCATATATATATATATATATATATATATATATATATATATATATATATATATATATATATATATATATATATATATATATTCTATGAGAGAACTGGCACTTCTTTGTTTTGATCAATATTATAAAGTTTTAACTTAGAATGACCTGGCCATAGTCAGTACAATGATGAAGCAGATTGTAAAGAAATAAATAAATAATAATCCACAAGTAAATAACAGCAACAGAATGACATTTGCAGAAATAAGTCAAAAAGAAGAAAGGAAGTCCTTGTGAAATTTAATAATTAGAAAGCACCTGAACTTGATAAAGTCCAGAATATATGGATGAAGAAAGTAACAGTGCTTATTCCACCCCATACAAAGTGTTTCAACAAATTAATGGAGGGGAGAGAAGCCATGCCAGAATGGTTAACAACTGGAGACACTAATCTGATACCAAAACCTGAAGAAACTAAAAATCCATCAAAGGTTAGACCTATTACATATTACCTACCATGTACAAAACTCTAACAAGATTCAAAGTCTCCAGAATATATTAAACAAATAGAAAATAATAATATAATTAATACTGAACAAAAAGGATGCATAATACACATCATCATTATAAATTATCAGATCCTTTTTAAAAAATGATTATCAAAACTGAAAAAAAAAAAAAAAAAAATCAAAAGCATTTAAACATGGCTTGGATAGACTAAATGAAAGTATATGATAGTGTTCTCAACAGCTGGATTATACAAGTTTTAATCAATTTATAAAATAAATAAGAAGGTAATAGTCTTCATAAAAAAAAAAGGAATCAACTGATTGGAGTGGATATCAAAATAAAAAGGGATCATTCAAGGAGACTCCTTATCACCACTGCTTTTCATTTTAGCCACCAATCCCTTAAGTACCTTAATAAACCACAGAATGGGTATAAAATCAATCCACATAATGAAAAACTGGCTAATATATATCCCACCTGTTCTACATAAATGATTTAAAATTGGATGTCTCAAATAGACAAGAGACCATATACAAAAAATGAGGTGATTAAGTTCTCTAAATATATGTTCTAGTTCAATTTGGATAAGTTTGACAAAAACTGTTTAGAATTGTGAAACTAAATTAATTTATTGTACCTTTAGAAGTTGATTATTTTTGTGAGAATAAATCTATGTTACCTTATTCACATAACTGAATATAGTTTTATGAGTATGCTTTATGAGAAAAAATAAAAATTATTAAATTTTTAAATACTTTAAAAACCATGGTTTTCATTGAAGCTGTTGAAAAAAAGTGTGAAGTTAGATGCCTGAACATATATTTTCTTCCTTTCCTAAATAAATTTACTAAATTTTTATTCAATGTGTATTGCAATTTACCTCTATTTTCATATCTATTTATTAATTTTTATATATGTTACACAAATTTCTCAACAAAAAAAAATTTAGATTTTTGGATTCTGAATTAAAAGTTGTACTAACATACTAAATTTCATAAAAAACTTTTAGGGTCCTTAAAATAATGAAGGATCCTTTTTTTTAACATTAACAAATTTGATTTTTCCTCACATTTAAATAGTTTTTCTTCATTATGCATTACATTTCCAGTTTATATTTTGAACAACTAAATACCAAGAGGCATAAACTGTATTTTAACCATTGTTGTTTTGGTAAATGTATAGTTCCCAGTAGTAAATTTTTCTCAAATATCGAAACTGAAAAATAAATTTTTTTTTTGGTTAATTGAGTCGCGGAAACCAATTTTGCAAACTAAAAACATCTCCCCAAAAATCAAAATTAATTAAGTAATTATTACCACGACTTAGCAACTCAAAATAGTACTGGCATGGCTTCATATAAATAATGATATGGTACAGAGTCTACCACTCCTAAGCCGACCGTCACAGAAGATTAATTGAAGATTTTGACTTTTGGTTTCAAATTTGGATAATGCAATTTTAGATGCTATTCTTGATATAATGAATCCATCTCGTGCGTCGTTCCCACATACTCCAGCTGATGCTTCAGCAACTAATTTGACGCTACCTTCTATTACTTGTGAATGGCACAGAAATCTTAAAATTATAAAAACTGTTTATATGCTTTCACTAATTTATCTAGTGTATATACTTTATATATATATTTTAAGTTCTCCTAGGAGTTTGTAGAGTTGGTGGTTTGTTTTTTATATCGATGTAGAACATTTTTTCTAAAATAAACAAACTCCCGGCTGAATCATCATCACTCTTTTTCGAATCATCATTAAGTCTAGACGTCATTAAAATGTAAGAGTTTTTGCTTGTTCTTTACAAGTCCTCATGTATAAGGTATGAGTTATATTTTCCTTTCAAATCTTTCTTACTATCATATCTATTGCCTTCTACTCAAATATATAATGCATAACGTTCTTAATTATATGGAATTCGTATATGATGGAACTTCAAAAGCAACAAAACCTTTTGAAAAAGTTCATAGTAAGTCTCGTTTTATTATTTAATTATAACACTAATTACGACCCTTCTCTTTCAGGTCTTATAATAAAAGCTCAAACCCTGAGTTTTTATAAAATATCAATTTCAGTAGGAAAGTCCAAAATCAGCGTCTTGAGTTCATTATCTGAAATAAATACTGTAAGTGGTTTTTCAGTAAGTGTAAGTGAATGTCAGTCAATTATAACTATATATTCATCTGCTTTGGAACTTAACATAGGAGTCTTAAATTCATGAACATTTTGTGATAAGCCAAAAACTGAACCAACCATCGAAAAAAGATCCACCTTTTAAGACAAAAAAAAAAAAAAAAAAAAAAAATTACAACTATAGCATTTCTTATTTTTGGTGAGTGTATAGAGGCGGATGGGGCTACAAATTCCTTTTTATTATTCGATGCGATTCATTGGTTTCGTGAGATAGCCTTCTAAAAGGTACATTTTTTACTAAATTTCAAAAATTCCCAAAGCTTGAGACAATATCTCGCTTCAAACAAATAGCATTTAATAATGCACTAAGTAAATGTTGCTGCCCTGTCCTTCCTTCAAACAATATCCAAAAATAAAATAATTAGTACGTAGTATTTTTTTTTAAATAATTTTTTTTTTTTTTTTTTTTTTTTTTTTTTTTTTTTTTTTTTTTTTCAAGTGCTTATAACTTTTTTTTATAGATGTGATATCAAAAATCTGTTCCCACCAATGCAAGAAATTGGGGCTAAGATTATTCAATTAAATTTTCAGCTCATGTGGACCAGTGGTTTGACCCGGCTATTCATTTATATACCTATATGTAATGATAATGCAAATTTTGGGTCCAAATAACTTTCAAACTGTTAAAGACTCAGAAAAATGCTCGAAATCAACTCAAAACTTTGGGAAAAAATGCATATGTCCTAAAAATTTCAGCTCAATTAGTCAAAAAATTAATTTTTTTAAACAAAATAAAATAAAATAAAGTTTTTTTTTTTTTGCTTTTTCAATATTTTCTCTTTCTTTTCTGTTTCTTTTGACCGCACCTTTCTGCTAGTGAATATTCAAATTGTGTTTTGATTTAAGATGCCCCATAAAGATTTGATTGAAAATTTTTTACTTGTGGCACCTGGAGGTCCTCTTCTAATTTTCTGACTGTAGATGTTAATTTTAGCTATTTCAAGCCTATCCTTTCATACTGCTGAGCTGGTCTTTTAACCATTTTGACTGAAAGTGTAAATAAAATAATAATTTTGAAATAATGTAACTACATGATACAAGTTTGATACATAGTAAAAAAATAATAATGACATGTTTAAATACAGGTTACATTGATAATTTTATATCTTATATTTTTTCAAACTTTAACTTAGGGTCTTACCTAGGTAAATCTGTTGAATCACTATTATGAATCAGAATTTTTTTTTTTAATTTTAATTACTTTTTATTTACAAAATCTGTAATTTTCTGAATTTTT
>SEYY01019490.1:0-2500 GCA_009176605.1 Armadillidium nasatum
TTTCCTCCTACTGTTCTTCAATCCTCAATTTCAGCCAAAAGGCGGTTGTTGTGCATACGTGCGCAAGATGTTGTTTGTTCTCGTGTCTAATTTGGAGTCTTCCGAATTTTCACCTTATGGCTTAGGTTCTTCCATTTTACAACTAAATTCACTTGTTCTGTTTATTTATCCCCTAAACTCTGACTATCCTAAATTTCGCTATTTAAATCCAAAATAGAGCACTTTCTCTCTTTCTTTTTCTTGAATCATCAATTTTTTGATTTCAAATGTTCACCCCACCGCCAATGGCTTTCTTCTAGTTCTCATGATACAGCTGGTGAACGTGTCTTCCATTTCACTATCCAAAACGACCTTGAGCAGTTGGTGCAGCTCCCTACTCGCATCCCTGATCGTCTTGGAGATGAACCCAACATTCTAGACCTTTTTTAATTTCTAATCCTTCTCCTTATACTGTCAAACTTACCCCTCTGGGTTCTCCGATCCCCTTCTTAACTCCGTATCCTCTTCTATCTCTTCTAGTCTTCCACAGGAAAGACCCCCTTCTATTGAAAGGAAACGCTTGTGGCATTTCGGTGCCGCAAGCTGGTCGGACTTGCGGTCGTACTTTTTGATTCCCATGGAATGATTAATTCCGTGGGAGGAGTCCCTCGGAGTGTGCAGAACGCATTACTGAAGTGATTCTCTCTGGCATAGAGGCGTACATTCCATTTTCTTTCCCTTCTACTAAACCTAACAAACCTTGGTTTAACTCTGCTGTTCTCGCGTATTCGCCGCGGAATGCTGCCTTCAGGGATTACCATCGTCTTCAAACTCCAGAAACTCACGCTACTTACATTCAATCCCGGAATCGTGCAAAACCTATCCTTCGTAACACTAAAAACTTTTTTCTCCGTAGAAAATGCAATAATCTTTCTGGTTCCTCTTCCTCACGCTCTTTCTGGCATTTTGCAAAAAAATGTCAACTCTAACATTGCTTCTTCCTCTTTACCTCCTGTAGTATCTTCCGACGGCACAACTGCTGTTTTACCTTCATCTAAAGCTGAACTCTTTGCTCAAACTTTTGCCTCTAACTCTACCTTAGACGTTTCCGGAGCTATTCCTCTTCCTCCAACCCCCTCCAACTCATTTATCCGGCGGAATTTGGTAGGCCTCCGGCCTTTGCCCACCAAAAGCGATATATATATATATATATATATATATATATATATATATATATATATATATTATATTATATATATATATAATATATATATATATATATGGTTATAAAACTTATGTATAAAAATAATAAAATAAATAAATTTAATATATAAATTAAATTAAATTGTAAGATAATTTATTGGAAATTGTTTTTAACTCCCAAGTAAGGGTTAGCAACTTTTGTGAACTTCATTAAGGGACAAAAAAAATTTATTTGGGGAATTGCGATAGCGGAATTGCAGTAGCGGACTGGCGAAGCAGGAAAAATTGCGGAATTGTGATAGCGGAATGCACAAACCAAAATTGCGAAATTGCGATTGCGGACTAACAAAACAATTGCAGGTGCCCACCTCAGAAAATTCAATATATACAAATTTACAAATTACCTAATATACCGTAATCAAAAGTCAAAAGTAACGGAGTAACGGAACTTTCGTTACCTTTCTTTCAAAAAACAGGAATAACGATAACAGCATTACTTTTTCCAAGTAACGGTAACGGAATTACTTTATTGAGTTACGATGCCCACCTTTATATATATATATATAAATATATATATTATATATATATAATATATATATTATATATAATATAGTTTATATATATAATATATAATATTATATATATATATATATATTGTTTGTCATAATGGCGGAAATATAAATGTTACATAGGACAGGACATAGAGACAAACAGCTATTCTTACCTAGGCCTTTATTTACATGTATATCACATAGTACAAGTCGTGCTACAATACATGAGATAGAATCAACAGAATGAGAATGCAAATGTTTATCACATAGAACATAGTCTTTTCTGAATCATAACAAAGAATATATTCATAGAGTATCAACAGTACATATACTTTAGGTTAACTCTAACACACTCTCTTAATCTAAAGTATATCTTTAATGTTTTTAAATTTTAACAACCTACTTTTTGATACAGGTTTAGTAAGTATATGATACACTATCTTCAGACTTTACATACTTTAAATCTACAATACGATTTTGAATTTCATTCCTAATAAAATGATACCTAACATCTCTATGTTTAGACCTCTGGTGATGTATAGGATTTTTAGGTAATGAAATAGCACCTTGGTTATATTTACCATAACAATTTCGTTGTTAATTAAAACCCTTCATGTCAGATAAAAATTGTCTTAAAAATTTAGCCTCTTGTATACAGCAAGTTAATGCCATATATTCAGCTTCACATGTTGACAATGCAACAACCCTTTGCTTTTTGCTTTTCCATGAAATTAGAGGTCCATTATTATTTAACTGAAAACCATAAC
>SEYY01019490.1:7500-13943 GCA_009176605.1 Armadillidium nasatum
GTTCCTAAATAATAGGACAGATATAGCAACTTATGAAAAAAAGTATGACAAATTGCAATAGCAGTTTTTGTCAAGTTGCCAGTTTGTCTTTCTTTTACTTTTTAGCAACATGGAGATTATTTTCGAATGTTTAAGATATTTGAATGTTGCCAGTTGTCCTAAAAGGAAGAGCGTAAAGAATATAAACACTAAATAAAACAGTTTGTTATAGAACCTGGTTGAGGTGGAGATGTGTTTTTTTTTTTTTTTTTTTTTTTTATGAAATTTTTATTATATTTTTATATATATATTATATATATATATATATATATATATATTATATATTATATATATATATATATATATATATATATATATATATATATATAATATATTAATATATATATATAATAAAAAAAAAAAAAAAAAAAAAAAAAAAAAAAAAAAAAAAAAAAAAATATATATAATAATATATATGATATATAATGTGTCCGTAATAAACAAAATTTTATATTTAAAATATTATAAGGGTTGGTTGGAATAAATTTCTTAATTAAGGCCGATTGAGACTTTTGAAGACTTAAAAACCACTAAACTTATTCTTTATCCTATTAGGGAATATTTTTATTATTTGTTCATTTATCCTTCTTTATATATGAATAATATGGTATGGTTAATTATATGTACTGGAACAAAAAATTTATCGGACCCAATGGGGCTCCAGAGCGCGGGCGACTCTGGAACGTGCAACCGTCCACGCGGAGTCTGGTGCCAAAAATTACTTCGATGACGCTCTAAGGGATCCGGCACACTCAAATTGGGGGTCACGAGAGATGCAGGCGGTTTATCTCAGAGGTTGCCGGAATTTATTATTCTCATCCTGTAGGTGCTCTATTGATTGTTGCTACGGATGGTGGCTTCATCGACCGATCAAATTATGACCTGAGACTTTAGAATCAATCAGCACCTCTCCTTTTTTCACTTTCAAAACAATTATACACAGCACGGCCTAGAGAATGGAAGGGTGCCAACCGTGTCAAATTCAACACATGCAACTTAGGCACGGAGGCGCGACAATAGTGTGGGTAGGATAACAATGCGGGGGCTGAAGAACCCAAAACGTCGGAGATTACAACAACGGGGATTAGGTGATACGTGAGGGGTGGTCGCTCGCGCTGAACTTTACCGATTGAAATTATAACGGCAGCCACGTGAGAGTATTGTATGCCCATATCTGTTTATTTATCGTTTATGCTGGTGGGTGCAAGCGCGGGCACCGGAGTCCTTGGTGTGAACACGAAGCTATCGTTTCTGCTCCAACGATGCGTCAATAGGCCGTTCCCAGAGGTGTCGGGCATGGCCATTTGATAAGAAAGGGTGACGCTAATGTTAATTCAAATCTCACGGGATAGGCGGAACAACCAAATTGCACAGGTAACTGCCTGACAGGACCTGTCATTGTAAGGGAAAAAATAACGGGGCGCGATGGATTGCCGCCAGTACCGACATTAAACCGTACTAGCCAAACAGATGCAGTCCTTTTGTCTGGGTGGGCATGTTAGGCTTTTGGTTCACCACGGGAGCATTCACTCTAGGATATTTTAAGCATTCGCTTTGCGTCACGTTGACCAATATTTGCTCTCGAGGTCATGATTTCCAGGCTTAGTAGGACGACGAAATTCTCACTGAGTCTTGAGAATATTCTTGATTGTTTGTGGCCTCAATCACTGGAAGATCTGGATTTTTTACTTTTTCCTAGAAAAAATTGCTTGATTCAGTCCGTCCTGGCATTTCATAGCTTACAGAGGTTGCCACGGACATTTTTCTTTCTTTTTTAGGCCACCGAGTTCTTCTGGACGCAAATTGATTACGGTGGGGGGGAACGTTGTCAAGGTTCCGAAGAGGCTTTTAGTTTTTGAGTCAATTGCACCTTGTAAATGTTTAAATACAAGTCTTTATGCATAATGTTCAATCTTCTTTTCTTTTTCAGACTCACAGAGAGCGACACGCGTTCGAGAGATTGCATGAATTGTTGGACTCCCACCTGTTCTTGGACGAACGAAGTATCGAAAATGTGTGAAGGTGAGAGCACTTCCTCACCACAGCCTAGCAACATCGTATCCTTGCAGGCGTGAGAGGCCGTAGGCCGTGGGACAGCAAATCCCTACTTAGCAGCATATTTCTTGGCAAGGTAACGAGCCTGTACGAGCATGCACACCATGGGTCTTTTCAGAAGCTCCTACAGGACCTATGTTCACTAGCCTACTGGTCAGGCGCGGTTTCTTATGGGCTTTTCCTCACAAAATTATGGTTCATATTCAGCATCCAAGAGCGGCGTCATATTTGTTTTGCGCATTGAGGAAGTATTAAACAGTCGACATTTGTGATGAGAGAGGCTGGAGCAGATTTTAAATGTGGGACCAAGTAATATAGATAGGCACGATAATTGGCATCTTGATTATAAGTGTGCTATTGTGATTCGTGAACGCCCTCACGTCGATATTATTACTATAAAATAAAAGCCTTGGAGAAAGTAATCAATTACTAAAAACGGGCTAGATCGCTTAATTACCCGCGATGATCATCTCATTTGGGTGAGGTTATCTTTTTCCGATGAGTTTTCAACCAAAAATAATGGAGGAGAGTGGTAATTATGAATTATGGGGGTTAATTGTTATGAAAAAAATGTTCAAATTGAAAATTGTCACAGATAAAAACTCTTTGTACCGTTCTTTAGGGTCGATAGTTTTGCACATTATCCCACATCGTCAACAGTTACAAGTTTTGTAACTCTACCTCGTGAAATAATATAGTATAGTAATATAATTATATATTAGTATATGCTAATTACAGAGATTATATTAATGATTATACTAATTTTAATAATAATAAAAAAAAAAAAAAAAAAAAAAAAAAAAAAAAAAAAATAATTATTATAATAATAATGACATAGTATTATATTATATATTTTGTAGTAGTTTCTATCTATAAGAGAACACTGAAGAGGACAACCTGACATCCACTAAATTACATCAAATACTTAACTTAGTATATATCAATTAAATTATGGCATAAACTATTTTGTAGATTTCCTTCGGAAAGGAATAATGGCACACGAGAGATAAAAATTGGAATGATAAAAAAAATATGAGTTATGACTAAGAGGTTATTATACGCACGTAAGTTCACATGTATAAGTCTTTAAAAATGCGCGCTCGGATCGACATCGTGTTCGGTCGGTGCTCCAGCTGGGACACCTAGTGTACACGTCGCCCTGTTTCCTTGCACAGTTCAATGTGTATCCTCACAGGAACATATCAAGGATAGACGGAAAGAGGAAATGTTTATCGCCATGAATAGGAAAAATATGATGTTGTACTGGAAAAATAGAAATACAGGTATCTGGTTATACGGCGTTGCCGTATTTTTTAAAGTAAGAAATAGTCACGGAAAAACACGATCCCAGCAAATATGGGATTAACTACGTATGGGAAATTTGTAAGTATATATATAGATGATAATAGTATAGTGATAGTGGATGTGAGAGTTATGTATATTACAGATATAGAGGTATAAGGTAGTACTAACTATATGAGTAGGTAGAATACTATTATTAGTATACATATATAAGTTATATGCTATGGGAGCGTTAGTATTTATAAGTACTTACTCAATAATAATAAGATATATATAAGTTAGCGTATGGAGATCATTAGAGTACTGGAGAGTAAGATATGAGGTATAGAATAATATAGTAGTGAGGTAGCTATCACTAATAAGATAATCTTACTAAGCTTAGTAGTGTGAATAGGATATAATAATTAATATATATATATACTATCAGCTAATATGATAATATACTATAATAAATAATACGAAATGTGGCCATTTTACGAAACGCAACCACTATACAGCCACACCATGAATTATAAGTACATAATACTATATATCACTATGTATGGGAGATAATGATATATTATAACAGATGTAATATAGTGAAGGTATACGTATAGAGATAGATATATGAGATAGGAATTATATATATGAGAGATAAGGATAGTATAGTTTTGGGATTATAGGTAGGATTTATGTGTATATATATAGTATAATTATCTTGTAAAGCTTTGCGAGCACTACTCTGCTTTACCTGAGACGTAGCTATACGCGGGCGAGCGCGGCCAACGGATGGGATGAGTGAATAGAAGAAGGTCGCACTATAGGCGAAAGGCAGCGCCGGGATCATCCACGAAGCTATTCACTATGTAAGAAATTCGCTTTGTATCACCGTAATAAGTAGTTCTATCATACTGATTATGAGAGAGCAGAGTTTCATATGTGTATAACTAAGTGTAAAGGTGATATTATCTGCGATAAATCTTCTTCATGTTTAACCATGATATGAAAGCTATTATTAATGGGACATTCACGGAGTTAAACACTTCTGTTTCACAGAGGCACGAGATTCTAACTGGGCGTCTAATAATATGTTTTCTCGTAGATCACTAATGAGAGAGTTATTAACGATTCTGTACAAACCAGTAATTTGGAAGTTGATGTGAATATGTGAGTTAGTGCCATCATTATTGCGAAAAATAATTTAGTTGAGGATTAGATTCACATTGTATGCGCCGACCTGATCTATGCGTTGGGATTCTACACATTTACAAGAGCGAAAGATGAGAAACAAGTAAGTAGAGAAAGCAATTTGCAAAATAAGTCCATTAGAGACACGTGAGATTAATAGTTTAATATTTTGAAGAGGATTTGATGAGTAGATCTGTTTATGATAATAGAATTCACAACATCTGTCTTTTATATATAGTTGCTTATCACTATATATAGCATAGTAGTATTAGGTATTACTAATTATATTTGTACTTACTTTATATATATATATATAGAGATGTGTATAATTGATAATTATTATTGATATATAAGTATATATATTACAATAATATATTATATATGAGCATTTTATTATGAGTAGGTGAGGTAGTTAGTGAATGTAGGTACGGTATATATAGAGATTATATTTAGTATGAATTATTATGGAGATATGTGAATTATTATTGAGTATGATTTGGAGTTGTTGCCTGGGGGTAAGGGGGTTAGGATATTGAGGCAATTAAGGTAAAAATCGTCGAGTAGTGATATCCAGTGTTGTTAATAGAATTGAAGGTAGAAAGTGAGTTGTAATAGAGAAAAGTATAATAGTCAAGGAATCATAAAGGAATTGATTAAGTATCGAGTAATAGTTGTTATCTGGACAATTTAGTAAATTATTTATTAAGAAAAAAGATCCAAAACAGGATACAAGGATTAAATTTATGTAGCAACACATAAATATATACAAAATTTTAGGGTGAGCGAGTTCCCAGCCACAAAAAAAGGGACAAAACCCCTCTAAGCCATTCATCTGCATCCCCAGAAGTTAAAGAACCCAAAACCTGGTTGGAATTTTGATAAGAAATTCGCAACAATTGTCATACCCAACAAAAATTCCTTGTTTACTGCGTGCATCTAATTTCTTTTTCTCCTGTGATTATGCATAACAAATTAATCCTAATACATTCATATTACTTAAATTTGTTTTTCTTCTTGTTATTAGTTCATAAGGAGTTTTATCTGTCCTTGAATAATAACACCTATTGCGAATATACGCTGAAGTTTTCACTGCATAAGTCCATAATTTTTTAGGCAACTTAGCATCCAATAATAAACATCTAGCCATATCAACAAGAGTTCTCCATGTACGCTCAACTTTCCATTTTGATGTGGCGAATACAGTCTGAAAATTCCTGCTTTATACTATTCTTTATGAGGAGTGATTTGAAGTCTGCAGAGATAAACTCTGTAACATTATCTGACCTCGACCTCTTTACAGTCCCATATGGGGATATGTCTGCTAGAAATTATTCTGTTGCAGAAATCGTATCAGTTTTACTCTTCAATAAATACACAAAAATTACGCCAGAATAGTCATCTTCAAAAGAAATGGCATATTTAAAACCATCCCTTGCATCAGAATCAATAGGACCTACTAAACAACAATATACTAATTCTAATATACCAGTAGTATATTTTTCAGCCTCTCTATTTCTAGTCTGAGTCATTTTGCCCAAAGAACAAGTACTACAATCAAAATTTTCTTTGCTAATAATATTCATACCATTTACTACACTTTCAAGTTTTAAAACATCTTGAACATTACAATGGCCTATAATTTTATGCCAATCTTGCAAACTATAAGAACCCATTTTCTGAATACCAATATTGTTCAGAAAATATAAACCTCCTGTCTTCTTAATGTTAAATACTGTACCATCAGGGACTACTAATTCAGCAAATTTTGGTGTAAAATTTATAGAAACTTCTTTCTTCGCAGCTGCCTGCACTGAAAATATATCTTGCTTATATGATGGTACGCAAAGATGGTTCTATGACATTTACCATTAACATCACAT
>SEYY01019491.1:10000-45000 GCA_009176605.1 Armadillidium nasatum
ATATATATATATATATATATATATATATATATATATATATATATATATATATATATATATATATATATTATATATATATATATATATATATTCTTGTACACACGAGAAAAAATATTTATAAAATTTATCCACTAGGAATTTGAAAAAAATTGTTGACAATACTTTCGTGTATTTCAACACGCGCACAACACGCGCACACACACGCGCACAATATATATATATATATATATATATATATATATATATATATATATATATATATATATAATATATATATATATATATATATATATATATATATATATATATATATATATATATATATATATATATATATATATATATATATATATATATATATATATATATATATATATATATGACTCACCTTCGCGTATATTGAAAATGAAAAGTTACCGAATAATAGAATAGTTGCGTAGACTCCACCCGATTACCTCACGTTTGATCGCCTTCTCCTCTTCCCGTATTTTAATGGGAATATCACTAATGACAATAGGAGCAGAATTAAGCCGCAACAATACAAAAAACTGAGTCAGAATACGTTCGTGAATCACACTTTTTTCCATGTAGTGGAAACCGCTAAAATCGTGAAAATTTTTTTTTCTATATTTTGATAGTATAGGAAATATTTGAACTAAAATTAAAGACAGAAATCTGCTTACTTATTTTTCGGGAAATTTTGTTTCTTTTGTATATTTGGTAGTGTTATTTATAGTGAGATTATGTTTTAATTAGGGGGGTGGATGGATGGAGAGGGGAAAAAAAATTAATTTTTGTTTTTTAATTATACATTCAGAATAGCCTTGGAAGGAGTTTATATATATATATATATATATATATATATATATATATATATATATATATATATATATATATATATATATATATATATATATATATATATATATATATATATATATATATATATATATATATATATATATATATATATATATATATATATATATATATATATATATATATATATATATATATATATATATATATATATATATATATATATATATATATATATATATATATATATATATATATATATATATATATAGTTGCTAATAAGTTAAATATTGTTTTAAGTTGAACAGTTATAAGTATTTAATTGCATTTTCACTATGCTCAATTTTCTAATTATAAATATTGGTTTTAAAATCAAACTATTATTTTCTCCACGTAGATTTTATAAAATATTTAATATTTGTAGTAATTTTTGTTTTGTAGTGATTCTTTAATTTACTTTAGTCTAAATGAAAGATAAAATACAATTTATTGGCGTCTGAAATGATGTAACTCTTTAAAGGGCTTTTTTCAATATCATGTGAAATACTTCGCCAGATGAAACGTTAAGTAAAGGAAGCACAAAATAAACCAATTTCAACACGTTTCCAGTAATGATACAGTGACGTAACTATATGAGCTGAATCATAGCAACAAAGGTCAGGAACCAGAACACAGTCTCTCTCTCTCTCTCTCTCTCTCTCTCTCTCTCTCTCTCTCTCTCTCTCTCTCTCTCTCTCTCTCTCTATATATATATATATATATATATATATATATATATATATATATATATATATATATATATATATATATATATATATATATATATATATATATATATATATATATATATATATATATATATATATATATTTATATATAATAATGGGTGGGGTAGTGTGCTGAACTTCATTAAAAGAATTTTAAAGCAAATTTTCGATATGGAATATTAAGACGTAAACTTAACTTTCCGTTATAGTGGTTAGACAATTTTTGTAAATTAAAGGCATATATATATATATATATATATATATATATATATATATATATATATATATATATATATATATATATATATATATATATATATATATATATATATATATATATATATATATATATATATATATATTATTATTATTATATTATTATTTATTGTAGAAGTAGTAGAAGCATTAATATTATTAGTATGATTATAATTACTACTACTGCTTTTTTACTAAATTATTATTATTATTATATTATTATTATTATTATTATTATTATTATTATTATTATTATTATTATTATTATTATTAAACATGTTAGTGAAAAAAAGATATGTGCATCTTTCGCACCAAAGAAGGAAAAAGTCGTGAAAAGGCGGATGCTGCTTCGATTTTACACCTCAGGCTCAATTGAACGGGTGGAGATTTCAACGCTAAAAATAATAATCGAGTAGTTATCAAAGTGACTCTAAGTAACTATGATGATCATGCTGATGACTCTGGTGACTCGTCTGACTCATTGAATGAGTCATTACGGTCTGTTAATAAAGATAGATGGATTTTGATATATTTTGCTTTTCTCTAAGATGGATTTTCTTTTCTTTTTCTCTTTGGAGTGATAGTTTTCAAGAGTTCATTTATTTATATTATTATTATTATTATTATTATTATTATTATTATTATTATTATTATTATTATTATTATTTTACTATTTTATGTATTATCATTACTATATTTTATTATTTATTTTATATCTTAATTGTTATTAAAATATATGACGAACTATTTATCACTAAACTTTGGGGTTCAGTGGAAACCAATATGCATCCCCTTAGAAGCCCCTTTTCAGAGTAATGTAATATTAATTATTATTATTATTATTATTATTATTATTATTATTATTATTATTATTATTATTATTATTATTATTATTATTATTATTATTATTATTGTATTTAATAGTTTAGGACCTACTATCATAAACTTGTAAATTTACTTTCTTCTGAATAAACTATGGAAATTAATTGAAATTATTATTATTATTATTATTATTTTTTTTTTTTTTTTTTATTTTATTATTATTATTATTATTATTATTATTATTATTATTATTATTATTATTATATTATTATTATTATTATTATATTATTATTATTATTATTATTATTATTATTATTATTATTATTATTATTATTATTATTATTATTATTATTATATTATTATATTATTATTATTATTATATTATATATATTATTATTATTATTATTATTATTATTATTATTATTATTATTATTATTATTATTATTATTATTATTATTATTACTGACTACTAGTACTAAAGCCTAATCGGAAGTCTTAGTCATACCGATTTGGGTTTACCTTTGAAAACGGGCACCTTGCCGGAAAAACCGCGCGACCTTTCCAACTCTTTTTTGGAAAGTGTTATATATATATATATATATATATATATATATATATATATATATATATATATATATATATATATATATATATATATATATATATATATATATATATATATATATATATATATATATATATATATATATATATATATATATAACCTCCCAAGACACTTACAAACCTCACTTGCAAGATTGAGATGCGGTCACCACCCAAACCTACAACATTACAAACACAAATTCAAAATAAACCAGGCAGCATCTCCCACCTGTACTAGATGCGGAATGGCCCCGGAGACCGTGAAACACTTTCTATTACGCTGTCCTTCCAACTCTCGCCCCAAAATCTTCTGGGGCATCACTTCTTTGAAGGATCTCTGGACGAGACCGACTGCGGCAGGAAGCTTCATTAGCGAAGTGTGGCCGCCTCAACATGGGGTGGTCAGGGGTGAGAAGGTAAAAAAAAAAAAAAGGTATATATATATATATATATATATATATATATATATATATATATATATATATATATATATATATATATATATATATATATATATATATATATATATATATATATATATATATATATATATATATATATATATATATATATATATATATATATATATATATATATATATATATATTTTAACCTTCTATCTTTTGGGAATCTTAGTTTTATTAGAAATACGAAACTTTAAACATCCCGGTTTTATTATTACAACGTTTCGAGACTCCACTGTTTTCATCATCAGGAAACACCTAAAAATAGTTTGAAACATTTGGGCTAAGTTATAATTCAAAACTGAAAATGTTTATAAAATATAAACACTAATGTAAATGTAATCACAACAATGTAATTCAGATTATCATATTAACCGATAAGTTAAATAAATGTTTTTCACTTAGGTGCCGTCAAGGATTTCGGCTTTCTGGTTAACACATTCAAACGTATAAGTAAAGTCTTCTTTTCTGTTGTGTAATTACATATTCCTAACCGTAAAAAAAATAATAGGTACTGAAATGCTTAAAGATGTACTTTGTCTTACAATTTAAAAAATTTCTATTTTTTTTTTAAAAGCACAGTAACACTGGTCATTTTTTTATACAGTGGATACAGATGCCGATTTTATGCAGATAGCAGATACGGTGTATCATTTATAACTATGTTGTAAGAGTTCAAATCCAAATATATACGCCGCGAAGTATATTTATTAGTATCTTGTGTTTTTAACCAAACCTGTTAATTTTTGGTTAATATACTTATAATTGGAGATTTTCTGTTATCACACATATCATTCACACAATTTAATGGGAACTTCCAGAGACAGTACTTTGTGTTGTGTAGAGAACCTCTTTTGGAGCGCTATACAGTTAGATATTTTGGAACATTATTTAATGAAGTAAAGAACAGACGAAGACTTTTTCAGATGAAGTGCATTGTGTAGTAAGATATGAAAGAAAAAAATAAAAAACGTCATTTTTTGTTCAGAAGTGAAAAATGTGGTCTGTTTTATAGATCGGATTCAACTGGTAGTTAAGAATGGCACCATTGCTCAAAAATATTTGTCGGATTATTTAGCTAAGGCTAAGCTGATAACTTCTCATTTCAATCGTTCAGCTGTAGCTTTTTTAGATACAAGGTATATGTGCTGTATAAGACGTAGATCTTTTGACTTTTATGTAGAGGATGCTCTGAACATGTGTGGATAATCCGATAAAATGGTGTTTGAATTCTTTACGACCTAGAAAAGATTGAATATGTGAAAAAAAAATAACGACAATAATTAAAAATGAATTATGAGACGAGAAATATAAGCCAGATGAGGAAAGGCGAAAAGAACAGTAAAGAATCATAAGAAGAATGTGAAATATTTTTACGGAGAAAATAATTAATATAAATCATTACGGCAAATCACTTAGGTCTTTCTAGGCTGGAATGCAATGATACCATTTTAAATTAGAATGCGCGCTTAAACAGTGTGGGTGTAGGTGTGGGAAAAGGGATATTAGATATCTAGTGAAAAGAGAAAATGAAGTGTACTGAGATGGTATGGACTCTTGCTTAGAGTGAGTGATAAGATGAGAGGTAAGAAGATTTTCGTGTCTGAAGTGATGATAGGCAAACCCAAATGGAGATAGCTTAATAGAGTAAAGGATCTCTTAATAAGTAAGGTTATTAATATGGATAAAAGGAATACACTGACGTAAGACAAAGTCACTTGCGACCACTTGAACAACCTGCAACAATACAATGACTTGATCAGTCCGTAAGATTACATTTACTTCTGTATTCCCGAACTGCATTTGTGTTGGAGAGAGTGATAAGTAAAATAATAATAATGATTAATAATAATCATTTTAATTTTAAAGCATGCTTGGCTTAAGAAACTTCAGACTGATTTGATTTCCTTGATCTCTAACAGAAGTTCCTAAGCTTTTAGGTATTTTGGTCCAAATAGGAATTGTCTGTCCTTCTTTGTATTGGGTACTCGTCTCACATTTTGGGTGGCACTTCTAACACAAGTATTTTTAGTAAAGTAAACCATGGCTAGGTCTCTCGTCTAATCAGTCCATGAACTCTTTCTTATTACAGCTCATTCTCTCATGAATGGTATATCATATATATAATATATAGGTATATATATATATATATATATATATATATATATATATATATATATATATATATATATATATATATATATATATATATATATATATATATATATATGTGTATTGTGGATAATATTTATTCACTATAATATATATAAGAAAATATGTTATATATATATAATAATAAATAACTACTTGCAAACTTTTAAAAACAGGAAGCATAATAAAATATTACGTAAGTGTTATACTCTATATCGATGAATGTATTTTTAATTGGAAAAGAAAATTCTGTTTAATATATATATATATATATATATATATATATATATATATATATATATATATATATATATATATATATATATATATATATATATATATATATATATATATATATATATATATATATATATATATATATATATATATATATATATATATATATATATATATATATATATATATATATATATATATATATATATATATATATATATATATATATATATATATATATATATATATATGACGCATACGGAAACTATTTGGAAAATCCACGATGCCGAAAACTGAATAGATGACCTTCTTTTTTTTTCTTGACTTTTTATAGGTAAACATTCAAATTCACGATTGCGCGCACGCACACACACACACACACACACACACACACACACACACACACACACACACACTCAAAATTCATCAACCCCAAAATTACGTGAAAATTAAGTAAACAAACATAAATAAATAAATAAATACATAAATAAAAAAATATATACAAATTTATTTTTATTGTCATGAGCCCCCTGTTATCTAAATCGTAATGTTTTGTAATATTTAAATATCTATGATTTACAATACACACACACACACACACACACACACACACACACACACATACACATATATATATATATATATATATATATATATATATATATATATATATATATATATATATATATATATATATATATATATATATATATATATATATATATATATATATATATATATATATATATATATATATATATATATATATATATATATGCCTTTGTATCTATTTAATATGGTTTTCTTCAGATACCATCAATTTGACAAACTCAAACCGGATGCACTTCCCGTAGCTTGTCTACTTTCTCTCTCCTCTTACAACACATATTCGACGTACTTTTCGATATGTTGACCTTACTACAAAATACAAATTGCTCAATAGTAAGAAGTTTTATTCCAGGTAGCTATTGAAGATTCTCTGTAAATAACATTTTCTTCTCTTATAAATGAACTTCTGGAAGTATCTGGCAATGTATTTTATGAATGAAGAACTTTCTCGGTAAAGATGACGTCATTACTTTGAGCAAACGTTTAATGTTACAATGCGGTGGTGCCACTTTTCGTAATTAAACATCAATTGTTACTTCTCAATATATCTATTGTCAGAGAAAAATTGTATATAACAATTTTTAATATTTAAACAAGTGTTTTCAGTATAAAAGAGGAAAAGTACAAAACAAAGTTCAGGAAAATTAAATTAAACTAGAGTAAAAATTAGTTATTTGTAATTTTTAATTAATACTCTAAAAATAGAAAGTTCATGGTTGAAGTTCAAACGTGATCTCCTTTAATATGCTCTATTAACATTGAATTGCATTATATGATGTAATTTTCTGTAAAAATCAGGACAATGTCTACAAGTTTCAATTATATCTAGACTAGCTAGGTAGACAACTAGCAACACACGCAATATATATATATATATATATATATATATATATATATATATATATATATATATATATATATATATATATATATATATATATATATATATATATATATATATATATATATATATATATATATATATATATATATATATATATATTCTGAGAAGTTGTTTAAAAACTTTAATTTTTACTTGCTTAAGATAGGCTAGGTTAAGCTAAGATAGATCAGTTTAATTAAGTTAATTAAAAAAAATAGTTTTTCTTTCATAATCATTCTTAGAGATTATATTAACCTTCGTTAACCACTTCTAGTTCTGAAGAAACCGCTAACTCGTGGATTTGCCTACAATTTCCTATGCATGCATAGCAACCTTCAGTGGTTGAATGTACAGTCGTCAACAGAAGTTCGCTCCTATTAGGCTGGAAATAAATATTTATATAAAATGGAAATCATTTCATAAAAGCTCTATTTTGAATAAAAATAAAATAAAAACATTGAGCGGGGCCTAACTGAACTGTGATTGGCTGAACCTGACATGATCCCCATTTTATATAAATATTTATTTCCAGCTTAATTGGAACGAACTTCTGTTGACGACTGTACCTGCTTACTCGAATCCCTGACAGTCCTAAAGATTCCAACAAGCTTGGCCTTATTTAACTTCCAAACTTTCGGTGCAATACAATTAACATCTTACCTCTTTGGTGTTTCTTCGAGTATCTAATGTATGTAGCCTTTTCAAATATCAACTTCTTTAAGGTTTAGGGCAGGAAAGGACATCGTTCTCGGCAAGCAGATTTTTTTTTTTTAAATCAATTTCCTTCAGCTGATTGCTTATTATACGTCTATAACTTCTCTCAGAAAAAAGTGAGAGAGAACTCAGAATGAATAAGAGAGGTCAGTATATTCAATGACATATTCGATGACAGAAAGGCGAACTTTCCATTTTCTTCCCCATCAGCTAAAACCAATATTCGATACACGAACTTTCTTCAAGATGTACCACTGTCTTCAACTTTAGAAATTTCTGCTTCTTATAATTCATCCAGTAATAGAGAAAATTTGTTCAAATTTATTCTCAAACTATTTCCTTAGAAATTGTAACACTCTTTCTGATTCATCTTCCAGTCAACCCCAACATTGCATTATCTTCTTTAATTTCGTTTATTTCGACTCCTCTGTGGCTGCATTTTCTCCTCCTAGAGCTGAAATTTTCTTCTACTTAAGCATTAAAGAACTCCTTATTCACAATATAGATATCTCTCCGGTGATTCTCATAATTTGTGCCTACGAGCTTGCACCCTACCTTGATAAACTGTCGTCCTTATTCATCACCTTCAACCCTTCTTTCTTGCTAGATGTATAAGCTCATTAAAGTAAGGTCGATAATGTAGAATCCCTCTCAACTCTCTACCTTCCTATTACTTTGTTTTCAAATTTATTCAAATTCAAATTTTTTCTAATTTGGATGGTTTTAAAATGTTTTAATTTTATTATTTTGAGATTGCTTCTAAAGTTCCCGTAAAGAAAGATCGAATAGAAGTTTGACTTGCCTTCTCTCTGACTGTTGGTCTTTTGTTCTTCAGCACTTTTGCAATTTCACTAGTTAAACAGAATATTTCGATAGATTCTAGCACAAAATTTTATATTTCACACATTTGGTATGTCTCCTTCTCTCTATATATATACACTATATTATACAGAGATAAAGATACATATCGAAAGAGGAGGTAGAGAAATCAGAGAGAAGAAATTTCTCTCTGATTTCACTTCTGGCTGCTCCAAATCACTTGTTGTAGACGGTCATC
Organism: Armadillidium nasatum; assembly: GCA_009176605.1. Lineage (NCBI taxonomy): Eukaryota > Metazoa > Arthropoda > Malacostraca > Isopoda > Armadillidiidae > Armadillidium > Armadillidium nasatum. The sequence continues at coordinate 19,382 of SEYY01019491.1, forward strand.
ACTCATCCTTTAAAAATATCAATAGTGGTATTTCTGCCTATGGCTCTAGCCCTCACTGCATTTTCCATTTCGACAATGCAAAGAAAATAGCCTAGTAGCACATAAAAAAATTTGGATTTTCGTAATGCTTAAGAAACTAAATTCCTTCCTACATATTTCATTGACATTATTTTTAGCACAACTTAAGCCTACCTCTTTATCTTTATGCGAAAGAATCACATTGCTTTCTTACTAAATAAACTTCATGTTCTGAGAACTCCAAAACATCTTACGATAATCTCATTTTTTGTTTTGAATAGTTGTGACTTTTTTCCATATATGGAGAACCTAATTCGTATGAGGTTGTTCAACAGATACAAATCTTCGTAAAAGATTGGAGTGAAGATTTTTTTCATCCTAATATTTATTCTGCTCTTACTAATTTCAATTTTCTTCAAGCTGTCGAACTGTCTGTTCATTCTCGTAATACTTACGATATTATAACAAAAGACACTGTTCTTTTGAACTCTAGTCGCATGTGTCTTCTTTGAAGATAGATTATATGATTCTTCTTTTATACGCCACAGTCTCATCATTTTTCTGCACAACTCCCATTATGCCTTTTTCAAAAACTTTACCGATAAAGTATGGAACACTTTCTTCTACGCAAAAAACAAACAAACTATATATATATATATATATATATATATATATATATATATATATATATATATATATATATATATATATATATATATATATATATATATATATATATATATATATATATATATATATATATATATATATAGGTTGATAGAAAGTATTATAGTCAAAAGACGAAGAAAAAGGCAGATTTAGTTTAAAAATATTCCTTTTTGTGCTATTTTATAATTTTAACAATGTAAATTTCTTTGGCATTTTTTGATATATCTTTTTATGTTAATTTTTAAAATTTGTAGCTGCTGCTGGAATAAAAATATTTTTAAATCTGTTTTAAGAAATGTAAACAAATAGTCTGATAAACAAGCAAAATGATTTGACCGATAAGAAATCAAGGAAGATAAGGCTTCAAATGCCCTCTAACAATATATATATATATATATATATATATATATATATATATATATATATATATATATATATATATATATATATATATATATATATATATATATATATATATATATATATATATATATATATATATATATATATATATATATATATATATATATATATATATATATATATATATATATATATATATATATATATATATATATATATATATATATATATATATATATATATATATATATATATATATATATATATATATATATATATATATATATATATATATATATATATATATATATATATATATATATATATATATATATATATATATATATATATATATATATAGGTAACTGAACCACCCTGGTTTTGATTCTATAAAATAACTCCCTTGAACTTTTAGGAATTACAAAAGGGAATTTTTCCTTTCATTAGAAAAAAAAAGGAAATTTTTTTTAGCGTTTTGTTTACGAGTAGGAGCTGTGATTTACTAGTAACTGCTTGTAATGAATATGAAATATGGAAGCCTTCCTTACATTTCCATAAATCTGTACATTCCAATTGGAAACGAGGCACCTCTTCTCAGGTAAAGATCAAAGTTCGCCGAAAGGTGCCTGCTGTGGCCGAAGGAAGCGCTTTGTCATTTCGGGCATAGTAATTCATCTCGAAACTCTGCTGCAGATCTCTTGCTTCACTCGAAGAAGGTTACTCGTCTGTTATTTCTAATGTCATTCTGAACAGTTTTTTTTTATATTTTTTCTTTGAATATCGTGGAAGCTTATGTCGTAAACGCTTCTTAAAACTACTGAAAACCTGAGTTCTTTTTAACATCTTATTAAGAGAAATGTAATTAATAATAATAATAATAATAATAATAATAATAATAATAATAATAATAATAATAATAATAATAATAATAATAATAAAATAAAAATGGTGATAATAATTTCAAAATAAATATTTTCATTTTTCAAAATGAATTTTGTCATTGTTATTATTATTACTATTATTATTATCATTATAATTTATTTATTTATTAATAAAAATAACAACAACGATTCTGCCGGAATTTTTGCAATTATTAAACAGAAATAAAGGTTTCCTTTTTATTTATTTATTTAATCTAAAATTAAAGTCGATTAAAATTTGTTGTTTAAAAATAAATTTCGCAACTTTTTTTTTTATTATTATTTATTTACCACAGGAAGAGAAGAAAAGAAAATCTTGCATAATTAAATCGCTTCCATTAATGAAATATTCAGCTTTTCTTTTCTTAAAATTACGAATTATCATTATTATTATGAGCAAAAATTGAGTCCATGCTCAAAAGGGAGTTCCGTCACAAATAACAATTTCGCCAGGTCCGGGAGAATGTAACGGGATGACGTCACACACAAAGACACACTCGATTCGTCCTCCACATCCGCCACCGCCGCCACTCGCCACAAGTCGCTTCCGTCGCTCACTTTGCGAGGGTCACACATTCGCGGATCTAATATTGCCTTGGGCTTGAATAATACAGGTAAATGGACTCATCAGATCTATTATGAAGCGAAGGTGTGGCTTATAATGATATATAATAAGCTACTTTTATATATATATATATATATATATATATATATATATATATATATATATATATATATATATATATATATATATATATATATATATATATATATATATATATATATATATATATATATATATATATATATAGTGATGGTATTCGCATCCGCATCCGCATCATTCAAAATTAACATCCGCATCCGCACTTGCAAAAATTATGCATCCGCATCCGCACTTTCGAAAATTTAACATCCGCATCCGCACTTGACGAAAATTCTATATCCGCATTCGCATCCACAATTGAGAAAATATGATATCCGATCCATCACTAATATATATATATATATATATATATATATATATATATATATATATATATATATATATATATATATATATATATATATATATATATATATATATATATATATATATATATATATATATATATATATATATATATATATATCATAAAAATAAACTAAATTAAAATTTAGCGATATCCTTTAATATCGTTATGAATAATTTTTTTCCGTTATTTCTCTTGCGCCACATAAACTCACAAAGATACGAATCCATTAATTTCCTTATTATTCAAGTACAACATGTATACATTTACTACTAACCTAACCTAATCTAACCTAACCTACCTACCTAACATACACATCTAACTTAACCTAACCTAACCTAACATACCTAACTTAATCTAACCTAACCTACTTAACTTAACCTAACCTATCCTACTTAACCTAACTTAACCTAACCTGACCTAATCTTTTCAACCTTCCTAACCTAACCAAACCAAACGTTTTCTCTCTCTCTCTCTCTCTCTCTCTCTCTCTCTCTCTCTCTATATATATATATATATATATATATATATATATATATATATATATATATATATATATATATATATATATATATATATATATATATATATATATATATATATATATATATATATATATATATATATATATATATAGTTTTTCAGTTTACTTTTCATGAACATTGGTTTTTACCTTTCCTCTTTTGTACTGAAAATACTTGTTTAAAAATTAAAAATCGTTTTATACTCTTTCTCTGACATTTGAAAATTGAGGAGTAACATTATGAAGTCATAATTAAAACAAAAGCTATTAAAAAATATTTAAAAAAAAAAAATTTATAAAATGAAAATATTTTTTGCTATGAAATGAAAATAATTTTTGTTAGTAAACGATAATACTATTTATAAAGACAAAATAAAAAGGTTTTTTAAAATCATTTAAGAAAAATGTTTATTACTTAATTAATTAATATAAATGAAGGTTTTATTATGTATCTTTTCAATGGAATATTAATTTTGATGGCATGATGCCACTTTCGTATCTCTTAAGAGTTTACCGATTGTATTTTAAATTACTTGACCCACAAATTCTGTAAAGATTAATAAATACATTAATTAATGTGTTTAAGAAAATTGAATTAATAATAATAATAAAAAATGGGGGTAATTAGGAAAGTGTTCGATTTATGCTTTGTTTTTAGGTAGATGTTCTTGCAATTGTTTGTGGTGTTCTAAAGCAGGTTTTAACACTCATTTAGTTCTGGGTTTACATTTTCACGATACAGGTATACTTCAACTCAAAAACTGGTTGTTTGATCGTGAACTAAAAATTGTTGCTTCTATGCTTGTCGTAGTTCATTACAGTTCACTGTAAGGTACTTAAAGCACCAACTTCAATACTCTCATACTAATAAAATGTCCAATTCTCACGTACAAAAACGAAATCTCAGTAAACAAAGTTATAGGAAGTTCGATTATAATCACCAAAGCAATTAGAGCTTTGAACGTAGGCTCATCATTGCAGCTTGGGTTCTATGAATATCTTTAACTTGGTTAGCCAAATACTTAAAATTCTTTTCTAGTGTCTAAAAGGATCTTGCCTTCTCCATGATTGCTTTTTTATCATGAATTTAATAAAATGTTTGACATATTATTATAATGTTTTTTTTTTTCCAGACTCTTAGGTACCTCCATACTATACAGGATCCTTTTCTATTCAAATATCTGTAAACTGATTTGTTAAGGTAAATTAATTTACTGTTTTTTTTAATACGTTAAGACGACATTGATTTATATATCGCTGATGGAATGTTGGAGGAGTTTCTAAAGAGCTGAGAACCAATTCAAAAAAACACTAATGAATAATATTCGAGAAGTTCTGTTTGTCAATAATAATAGAGTAGAGTCCAGCCGTTAGAATCCCCTCCCCCTAACTCAAGGCTGTATTATCAAATTGAGAAAATCAGCAAATGACTGGAGGCTGATTTAAAAAAATATATATTGTGTTTTAAACGGTTCTGAAATTCATAAAATTGTGCACTGTGTGTAAAAAGAACTTACTTCAAATTTTTAATATATCTTCATAATTTAAATATTGCTTTGTTTGCTGGAATGATTATGTAACTTTTATTTTGAAAAACACAACAGGAATTGTATTACAGTTGTAAATGACAGTACAATAGAATATTTAAAAAAATTTCATGCGGAAAGTATATATATATATATATATATATATATATATATATATATATATATATATATATATATATATATATATATATATATATATATATATATATATATATATATATATATATATATATATATATATATATATATATATATATATATGTGTGTGTGTGTGTGTGTGTGTGTATGTATGTGTGTTTGGGTATATCTATGTTTGTATACGTGTATGCATACGTACGGACCTTCAGAGACAAGGATTCGTCGATCTTTAATTCCATTCTCCTTTAATTTTTGTAGCGACCGTCCTTGACCTACATAAATGGGTTTTTCTTGCACTCTCATTGACTAACTTTCTTCAAACGAAAAGTATTGCATCAAGTTTCTTAACGAATTCTCACTAATATATTCATATCGGTTATAAAAATAAATGCATTAATATAAGAAAAATAAATATTAAATTGATAAACAAATGACTTTAATTTTTTGTGGGCTTTTTTACCGTTACCAATTTTCTTTATCCTTCGTCTAATTTCTCGTGACGAATCGCACGTAAAAGTGAATAACCGATAACGTCGTATTATGCTCTCTTTATCAAACACGTAAATTGACTTCTTTTGATAAATAAGGTATAGAGAAAGTAAGAAAGGTGAAAAGGAAATACGCAGAAAGGAGTTAAAATTATACTGTTTATGTTATTAACTAATAAAGAATATTTTTATCAGAATATATATATATATATATATATATATATATATATATATATATATATATATATATATATATATATATATATATATATATATATATATATATATATATATATATATATATATATATATATATATATATATATATATATATATATATATATATATATATATATATATATATATATATATATATATATATAATATATATATTATATATAATATATATGATGATGAATCCTACTTCCTTCTGATTATTATCGGTTAAGTTAAATTTATAAAATTTCATAGAACTTTTCTAAAATTATTTCAAGACTTAATATAAAACGATATAAAGAAATAGGAACAAAATAGAAATCGTACAAACGTGCTGAGGATTTGAAAAACAAAGTAAAGGTAAAAATAAAAATAATTAAAAATTTACGGTAGAGCGTGAAAGGAAAATTGAAATTGATGTTAAGGAATAGTGAGTAATGAAGTTAAATGTTTCTCCTATTTTATTTAATCAAAAAAGATGAATAGATTAACGGCTAATGCAATTCGTAGGTGATATATATACCTAGTATGGATATATATTAGACAACAATTAGAGGAAACTAAAATAACTCAATCTATAATGAGATAGAATTCGATTTATTAAGAATAAATTATTATTATTATTATTATTATTATTATTATTATTATTATTATTATTATTATTATTATTATTATTATTATTATTATTATTATTATTATTATTATTATTATTATTATTATTATTATTATTATTATTATTATTATTATTATTATTATTATTATTATTTATATTATCATTTTTATTATACATTATTATTATTATTTTTATTATTATTATTATTATTATTATTATTATTATTATTATTATTATTATTATTATTATTATTATTATTATTATTATTATTATTATCATTCTTAGAATAAAAACAGAAGGAATTGTTTTTAAGTTCTGAATTATGTTCATCTTGATTTGCTTCAAGTTGCATTAAATTTTATACTTTATACGAAGATTATTATAATAATAATAATAATATGAAGTATTTATTATTTATAAGTATTTACTTCAAGGTTAAGCTTATAGAAATGACATTGTTAATTGTTGAGCTAAAAATATGAAGATCAATTTAATTTATTTATTTATTTATTTTTTGAAATAGATTATTATTATTATTATTATTATTATTATTATTATTATTATTATTATTATTATTATTATTATCATAACGCAAACAATATTAATAATAACACCACTACTACTACTTCTATTATTATTACTACTACTGATAATAATCCTAATAATAAATTTAATGTTTTTATTATATATTATGTTATTATTATTATTATTATTATTATTATTATTATTATTATTATTATTATTATTATTATTATTATTATTATTATTATTATTATTATTACTATTTTTATCTCTCAGATGATGTCGTAGATTTTTCAATAAAAGAAGACTATCGATTGCTAGCGCGTCTTGACCAAATTTACGAAGGTTTCCTTGATCTTTTAGGTGTGATAGAGTGGCCTTCTATTTTATCCCTTAGTGAAGGCCTATTGTTTTAAATAAATAAATAGTTATGTTCATTATTATTATTATTATTATTATTATTATTATTATTATTATTATTATTATTATTATTATTATTATTATTATTATTATTATTATTATTATATGTTATTATTGCTATGGATTGATTATTAAATTATTTTACAAAATTTTTTAAAAAAAAAAAAAAAATTAAAATATATATATATATATATATATATATATATATATATATATATATATATATATATATATATAATATATATATATATATATATATATATATATATATATATATAAGTAAAAATATAAATATATATATATATATATATATATATATATATATATATATATATATATATATATATATATATATATATATATATATATATATATATATATATATATATATATATATATATATATATATATATATATATATATATATATATATATATATATATATATATATATATATATATATATATATATTATATACTATTATTACTATTATTCAATACGTTTTTATTTCTTCTTCTTCTTCTTCTTCTTCTTCTTCTTCTTCTTCTTCTTCTTCTTCTTCTTATTATTATTATTATTATTATTATTATTATTATTATTATTATTATTATTATTATTATTATTATTATTATTATTATTAAAATTAATTAATTAATATTATTATTTTAATTATTATTATATTATTATTATTATTATTATTATTATTATTATTATTTATTTTTATTATTATTATTATTATTATTATTATTATTATTATTATTATTATTATTATTTGAATTATTACTTTTATTATTATATTTTATATAGATTTATTTAATTATTAAATTACATAATAAATGTTATTATTATTATTATTATTATTATTATTATTATTATTATTATAGTAGTAGTAGTAGTAGTAGTAGTAGTAGTAGTGATACAGTAGATACGGTATTCCCCTTTTATTTCGCAGAAATGGGATCGTAATTTGTATGCAACTTTAAGTTACAATTTTTTAAATACAACTTTCTTATTTAAATTAAAAATTAATATTCAGGTATATTTAGAAACTTTGCTTTATATATAATATATATAATATATATATATATATATATATATATATATATATATATATATATATATATATATATATATATATATATATATATATATATATATATATCCTCTATTGGGTAAAGGCCAGAGGACTAATAATTTTCCTCCGAGTTATGAAAATACCGAAAACCTAGTTAAATTAAAGGCCAACAAGTCCCGATACACAATGTTTGAAAGAGTGCACATTAAAATAAGTTGGGGAAAACAGATAAAGTGAGTGTTCAAAACTCTACCGATAGAGTACATAATATGAGATTTAGCATACAGGTTAAGTCTGGCTCATGAGAATTGAACGGAGAAAGGATGTAGAAAGGTGTACCGCACTAGCCCTTCTCAGTAGAGGAGGTATGCAACGAAAGAGTTTAGAAAAGCAGTGTCCGTTATAATAGCGATTGAATAGAGAGAATGACGCAACAATTCGACGTGCAGAGAGGGAGATTGGAGAAAATTAGTGGGGCGGAGGAGTTGATAAGACGAAAAGCTCTAGACTCTACCTTTCAAGAAGAGAATTGTGAGTTAACCACCTCAGATGTATCGGGCGCTCTCCATACAGAGCAAGCAACTGCAGAGAAATTACGTAGGCGTCTAAGAACATCCAACCTTTTAGAAGCTTGTTTAGAAAGAGAAGTAAAGTGATACTTTCAAGGAGTTGTGTTTTCAAAGAAGATTTCAGAGTTGTGTGGAATGTTGTGTCGAGTAGAGAGTTGGAGGAACGGAGTTTTTGAGGAATTAAATACAACTATGTCCCAGTTTGAAATACGAGAAAGATCAGACGATAGATGCTCCAAGGCCTTCCATGTATCTAGCGTCAATTAACTGCTGTTGGGAGGGGCGCCCTTTCAAACTGAAAAAAAGTAATGAAGGGTGGAATCACAGCACAGGAGTGCATTGGTGATAAAGTAGTAACGAGATAATTAATAAAAAGTACAAAAATTGTTGTGGACAGGAACACCACTACTAATAGATTTAAAGAATGAATGATTGCCCTCTAGATCTGCTGATATAGAACGATCGGAAAGGGCATCAGAGAGAAGGATTACGGAAGAGTAAAGTTTAGAAATGAAAGCTTTGTGCCAGACTTATATATATAATATATATATATATATATATATATATATATATATATATATATATATATATATATATATATATATATATATATATATATATATATATATATATATATATATATATTAGATAAAAAAATTCTTAAAAACAAATGTATAAACGTTTAAATATCTGGTTTATATGTTTGCAAGTTTCAGTAAATAAACGCACTACATGAAAATGCTAGACGAATGAGAGAGAGAGAGAGAGAGAGAGAGAGAGAGAGAGAGAGAGAGAGAGAGAGAGAGAGAGAGAGAGAGAGAGAGAGAGAGAGAGAGAGAGATTTTTACTTGGGAATGAATATATGGGGTAAAATAGTTTAATAGGTTTGATTCTTGTAATGCAAAATAAATTATATATTGAAAAATATAATTTTATGTAAGGTTAATTTAAATTCTTTTAGAGAGAAAAACTTATTCTGTATTGCAAATTAAAGACTATAATTTATATTAAAGTAGGTCTATATAAGCTACATATGTTTTTTTTCCTTTTTCTTGTCAGTAGTTCGTGACCTATTTTAAAGTTTTTCAAGAACAAGCAACAGCAGTCTATTCATATCCTTTACTTCCCTCATGTAGCTATATATATATATATATATATATATATATATATATATATATATATATATATATATATATATATATATATATATATATATATATATATATATATATATATATATATATATATATATATATATATATATACAACGTAAGTGGGTATTATCTCTTCTTATAATTTTCTGAATAAAAATACACATAATAAGAACTTTGAACAGAAAGGTAATCTTTATTTTATTAATCTGTGATCTCTCTTGTAGAATAATGAAGTCTTTCTCGCAATACGAGGAATCAAAATACTGTAAATGCATTGATGATAAAAAAAAAAAGTTAAAAACATCAATAATAGAAGATAGAGAGATAGATTAAAAAGATAGATAGAGAAATATAGGAACGGAAAAAACAACTTTGTACATTCGCTTATTTCCTTTCTTGCTTACGGTCAATGAAGCCAATTGAATATTAAGAAGAAAACAGACTCACTTAGTGAGTGAGTCACGTTTGTAGATTTGTTCGTTTTACTCTTCGTCTGCTTCATTAAATGTTGGGGTTTTCAATTTCATTTATGTCACTGACTTGCGTGTTCATCTCTTAACTTCTCTTTCCGCTTCCTTTTTTTTCCTTTTCTTCGTAATTCGTAACTTAAGAAATTAACAGTAAATTTTGTAGAGAATTAGTCAACAGTTTATGGTGGTTCAAAATGCGTTGATTCATATTGCTATTGTAAATTACAAGAACTTTTGCAATATTCGAGAGAAGTTTTAGAAAAACAGATTCAAGGTTTTTAAATTCTAAAAAATTTTAATATAGTTTTATTCTAAAATAAACATACTTATGTTTATCTATATTTTTTCTATCTCTCCTTTCATAATATGCTCGTTTATATATATATATATATATATATTATATATATATATATATATATATATATATATATATATATATATATATATATATATATATATATATATATATATATATATATATATATATATATATATATATAATCCTCATCATGATCATCATCGTCAGCCTGTTTCTGTCCCCCATAGGTCTAAGTCTCGTCTCTCCTAGATGTTACCAGAACTAACTTTCTTAGCTTTTCAATTGTAGAACTTTTTTTTTTTTTTTTTAATTTCAATTTCAAATTTAATGGTGCTTAATTCACGTTTCCTTTGATTATCTATCGTCATGTTTTCTTGCTACATGATTTACCTGTTCTTCATATCTCTTTATTATTTGATTCTGACTATTATTTATGTCTGCTAATTTTGCTTGTGACTTTATTCAACAGTTCCTTTCCGTCTTGACATTTTCTTCTATAAGCATAAATCTTTCCCATATATATATATATATATATATATATATATATATATATATATATATATATATATATATATATATATATATATATATATATATATATATATATATATATATATATATATATATATATATATATATATATATATATATATATATATATATATATAGTTGTTGACAAAATGACTCATCTGTTTAAGTGCAGTGAGATCTTTCGAAATGCAGACCTGCTTTCATAGACCACTGATTATATGCTATGTCTTTCTTAGATAGATGCACATTTATATAAATAGAGCACTTACATGTATATTCTTCTACGGTCAGGCAGGTAGAGAATTATAGTACTATACGAAATTAATATATATATATATATATATATATATATATATATATATATATATATATATATATATATATATATATATATATATATATATATATATATATATATATATATATATATATATATATATATATATATATATATATATATATATATATATATATATATATATATATATATATAGTCACGAAACAATAAAATAAATAAAATAAATAAAATAAAAAAAAAAAAAAAACTCGAGAACTGATCCTGGAAAAGGTCATAACCTCTCTTAATTTGATATTCATAGAAGGTAAAGTTAAATATTAGCGTCAGACTTTTTTTTTTTTTTTTTAAATAAAGTTTACATCTGACGGGCATTGCCCTATTCGAGGAGAGGAACCTTACTAGGTAGTATATACCTAGAATCCTCAAGTGGGATCGAACCGGCACCCTCAAGCTCGTGAGTCAATCACTCTACCGTTTGAGCCACGGTAGAAGGTTGATGTTTTTTTTTTGTACGCTTATTCTTTTGAAGAATTATTGTAATATTTAATCAACACTCACAGGTCGGGGGCGTAGACAAATGTTCATGTGCCATTCATGTGTATTATTTCTATATATATATATATATATATATATATATATATATATATATATATATATATATATATATATATATATATATATATATATATATATATATATATATATATATATATATATATATATATATATATATATATATATATATATATATATATATATATTATATATATATATATATATATATATATATATATATATATATATATATATATATATATATATATATATATATATATATATATATATATATATATATATATATATATATATATATATATATATATATATATATATATATATATATATATATATATATATATATATATATATATATATATATATATATATATATATATATATATATATATATATATATATATATATATATATATATATATATATATATATATATATATATATATATATATATATATATATATATAATATATAATATTATGGATATATAATTGTGTAAAAATTGTGGTTATTAATGTGACAAAAATATTGAATATTCTGATCATTTTCTTTGTTTATTAATAGCAAGATAAACTGTGACTTTCTCTTTGTTATCAAAACTTAATATATATATATATATATATATATATATATATATATATATATATATATATATATATATATATATATATATATATATATATATATATATATATATATATATATAATTCTGAGCTGGGATTGAAAGATACGTTTTAAGTAAATATTGTTATGTTTTTGCTACTGATATTGACATTGAAAGACTTTTCAATAAAGGTAAGTCTAGAAAATTAGTTGGAATTTACAGAGATTTAGTAAGAATGCACACAAGAGATTTAGAAAACTTTGAAGGTACTCCTATTTTAATATGATTAAAAGTTTTGAAATTTTTCATTTCTGGAATAATTAAATGTATAGTGAGAGTTGTTAAATCTTACTGATTTTTAAAAGTCCTCTTTCCTTCTTAGACTTGAATGTTTTTATTTTACATATTGCAGAATATTTTCTCAATATATAAGAAGGGGACTTGTAAAAACCAAATGTCCAAAGACAGAAATTTTTTAAGAGAGAGAAAATGTATGACCATTTTGCAACACAAAAATTTAGTTACCTTCGAATATTTCCCAGTGAAATACTCGTATTTTAAACTTAGTATAACTGTTGCTGATTTTCCTGGATGATTTAAAATCTGCTATTTTTCCTAAGAAATGACAGTACTCTAAAGTTTTAATTTACTAATGGAATTAAAAAATTAAATAATAGGTTTTTCACCCTGATTTTTGTGATAGACAAAAAAACTATTCGAGCAAATTTTTTGTATTTGTAATCACATTTTAAAATTGAGACGTTTTTAGCCTTTTAGTGTTGCATACTGGCAGGAGTTGCTCTCGTGCCATTTTGACTTTCCTTGGAATGATTATATCTTGACGGGGAAACATCTCTCGAAGCGTAGAGAACGAATAACGGAAGATATTTTCTCTGGAATATTCAATTTTTACTTTCGACAAAGACGCTAATATCAGTTATATTTTATGACAGAATAGCACAGATCTTATACGTCATTCCAAAACATATTTCTCCATTAGTATGTGAAAAATCTTGTGGTTCCTGGTCTTCTCGCTCTAATTTGCTTCCCTCTCTTTCAAACCTCTTGTCTCTCTTGAGAGCACCCAGATATTTATTATATGTATCATATATTTATTATATATTTATTATATATAGACCTTTCTCCATAGTATTTATACCAAATTTCACTTGAAACTTTTCCGATATTTTTCATCTTTCTGCTTTAAAGATACTCTATGATAGCTATTAGACTTTTTGCTGTCATGTTCGTTCATTCATGTTCGTTCGTTCGTTCGTCCTCAAATATATCCTTAACAACAGGTTTTCTAAATATTTCAGTATTTCAAAGCTTGTCTGAAATCACCAGAAATACATAAAAAAAATTAAATCTTGGGCGGAGACCATTAAATTTTCTCTGACCTTTTTGTTATCTGCACTTCAACTAGTTGTCATGTGAGATCCGACACTTTTCAACAAGGGGCATATATATATATATATATATATATATATATATATATATATATATATATATATATATATATATATATATATATATATATATATATATATATATATATATATATATCTCTGTAAAATGAAAATGTAAAATGGCAAAACTATGTTGGGCAAATGGATTGGCATCTTAGAACTTGTGGTTTCACTGCTAAAGATGATTCCAATTATTACAAGGAATATTCGATGTCGAATAGAAAGAATCGATTTGAAAAGGCTATAGTTAAAAAAGATAATATCTATTTTGTATTGGAAATGCTCCATTTTTTTCACTAACAAAAAAAATTCTTGTTTGCGCACTTGGTTCACTTTGAAAAGAGTTGTTACAGAGGCTTACCAACAATAAAGTTACTTATAAAAAGAATTATATTTGCGAGCGGATTAGACTGTAACTTTCTCCCTTTCCCTTGTTTATTTATTTATTTATTTAATAAATAAATAAATGAATAAGCAAAAAAAAAAAAATAAATCAGTTTTCATAGAAACAAAATAAATCATATAAAATAAATAACATAAAAATATAAATATTCAGAACCCCATTAGTTCAGATGGAATAATTCTAAACATTGAATGTATTCAAGACCTAAATTTCATTGGAATAAAAACTCTGAAACTTTCTAAATTAAAAAAGCAATGAAAGTTATATTAATCCTCGATGAAATATTCAAATCGAATTTAAATACGATGATTTTGATGAAAATATAAAGAAAGGAATTTCGAACTTGGAAAGTAATTTCTTTTGAGTTTAATTTTGTTTATTTATTTCAAAATTATTTCTTTTGCCGGTGTAATAAAGTTCTGCGAAGGCCTTGACCTCTTAATTAAACTCTTAAGAGTTTGTTTGGTGAATGAAAAATATTATAAGATCATACGAAAATGAAACTCAAAGAATATTAAGATCAGAGAAAAGGCCGAGTTATTTGTTTTTCGAAAGACTTTAGTAAAGTGGAACTGTGGAACGAGTAGATAGTTGAAGGAACTGAGATTTTGATATATATATATATATATATATATATATATATATATATATATATATATATATATATATATATATAGTATATATATATATATATATATATATATATATATATATATATATATATATATATATATATATATGATATATATATATAGAATGAATATCTTATATACCTTCTGAACTGTCTTGCCATGACCCTCCCATTTATTTAGCTATTTTTTAAAAAATTTTATACAGGTATTACAGGAAAAATCTCAGTCACGTCTTTCTTGTTCAACATAAAATTTACTCTATATGAGTTTATTTATCTTAACAAGCTTAAATTTTCAGAATGAAATTATAAAACATATTTTACAAATAATGATTTGTATTAATTTCAAAGGTTTTAATTTTATTCTTTACTCTGAATAATTACAAAATGTATCTATGCCAGTTCTTCCACCTCATACAACATCAAACTGTGTTTTCTCTTTGGGAGGGCTTCTTCGAAGTGCACTTAAAATATAAGAGAGATAAATTTCTTTGATGTAGTAGTTCTTACTTCATTCATACCAGTTAATTGCTAAAACATATAAACCTCTGTTAAACTCTGATGGTTCTTGCATTGTCTGTCACAGACTTCAAAGATTACCGATATCTCCAAATTACTAATTTGAAACTCATGCCTCTTACACTTGACTATGGAGAGGTCAATCTAAATCTATTCTCACTAAATATTGTTAATATTTTCTATATATTTTAAAACGTAAAGGTTTTAAGTCACCTACAAGACTTTTCACACCATCTTTGATGCTTTTTTTGTCTTTAGGTGTTTTTTGTTCTTGTAAAGAATAAAAGTTTTATACAAGGTAAATACATAAAATAAAACTTTTCTCCTCATCAACTAGTCCATCAATTAAACTTTTTTATTTCAATCTCTTAATATCTACCGAAAGGTTGCAATACTTTATTCATTGTTGCAATTATAATGAATGATGCTCCTCTGAAATTTTAACAATTTTCCTTTCTTTTTTTGAGGAGAGCTCGAATGACTCTTCTTAGACTTTACAATATATAATAATATATATTCTTATTATTTCTTTGCTTAACTCTTTGAACTCAAAATAAAATTTTATTGTTAATTTTTAATGGACTCTTTCATTTTATTTTTCATACCCTTTTATTTATGTTTTCTCACTGTTAAGAGTCCTGCTATACTCCTGCTAAGAGTCCTGCAAGGTTTATTCAAAGAACATGTAATATTATGTTTCTACATAATATCCTCGAACATCAATACATTTCTACAAACGTTGAACCCATTTCTCGAAACCGGTTGAAAAGGAGTCTTGATCTTTTCTCCGGAAGCAGTTTGCCACCGCTATCATCACCTCATCATCTGAATCGAATCTCGCTTCTCGGAGACTCTGCTTCAACTTTGGAAATAAGTGAAAATCACTAAGGGTCAGATCAAGACTGTAGGGTGGGTGATTAATGACCCCGCCAAGTTCAAGCTTCTGAAGCGTCTGGGCACTGCCATGTGGTCGAGCATTGTTATGATGTTGGAAGAAAATGGTACAGTTTGGTCTTATTTGACGGATGCTGCTCTTCAATTTCTGGAGAGTTTCACAATAACGGTCGGGGTTAACAGTCGTGCCCCTCGGCAGATATTCCATATAGACGAGATCCTCTATATCCTAGAATGCTGTGAGCATAAGTTTACCAGCCGATTTTTGAGTCTTAAACTTTCTTACTCCAGATGACCGTGGGCATCTGAATTCCATAGAGGCTCGGTTTCTTTTTGCAACGTAGTGGTGAACCCACATTTATTCTCCCGTTACAATGTTTTACTTCAATAAAGTATCACTATTAGCTTCCAATATTTTCTATCACTGAACAACAATAAATCCATATACCTATACTGTTCGTTATCAAACCTATTCTAGAAACTTCAATCTTTCGAATACAGGTCTAAACATGCTAATACCTGTTTCCTTTGCTAAGTAACTCATCAACAGGCGTTATTTTTCTGTCCGTCCTTGTAAATATATATATATATATATATATATATATATATATATATATATATATATATATATATATATATATATATATATATATATATATATATATATATATATATATATCATGAAACTTAAAATAATTACTTTAAAGGCTTGCTGAGTTGAGCTGATAAAAGTTTTACTTTTATTATAAAATACTTAAAGCCAAGTACGTTTATCCTTTTCTATCTTATTTATGTTATTCTATTTCGCATTTAAATTCCCAACAATCGAAACTTGGGAAGCTTCCAAAATATTTCTTCCAGCTTATTTTCTTTTCATATATATATATATATATATATATATATATATATATATATATATATATATATATATATATATATATATATATATATATATATATATATATATATATATATATATATATATATATATATATATATATATATATGGTCTTTTAAAATTTTTTAATGCTACTACCACTACTAATAATTTTAATACTAGTATTACTAATATTACTATTACTACTGATAATGGTGATAATCATAAAAATAATAATACTAATAATTTGTAAAGGTTGATTTTCTTCACAATTATCCAACTACGGAAAATATTACGATACCACCTATATATGTGTAAAATAATAATAATAATAATAATAATAATAATAATAATAATAATAATAATAATAATAATAATAATAATAATAATAATAATAATAATAATATATCTGGAAAATAATAATAATAATAATAATAATAATAATAATAATAATAATAATAATAATAATGTATCAAGAAATGCAAATTTACATATATTATTTTATAAAGAATTCCCCCTTGAAGCTATAAAATATATACAAATCTTCTCAATTTATTTAATAATAATAATCTTAATATCTATTACGGATTTTATTATGTTTGGAAAGCGTCCAGTTCTGCAGTTTGGTATTATCAGTTATATATATATATTCATTAATATACGTGCTAATAAATATATATTTGGATGTAAAATAAATTTAACTATTATTCCATGTTAAGAAGTTTAGTTATTAATAATCAATAATTTTTAATTATAATTCTGAAAATATATTATGAAATTACCTTAAAATTTCCTTTATTATTATTTATTATTTATTGCGGTAAATTAATTTTATATATTATATATTATATATATATATATATATATATATATATATATATATATATATATATATATATATATATATATATATATATATATATATATATATATATATATATATATATATATATATATATATATAGACTATATATTATCTAAGTAGAAACTACCTTAAAACCTCCCCTCCTCAAATAGGGCAATGCTCGCGAGGTGATGACTTTATATATATATATAATATATATATATATATATATATATATATATATATATATATATATATATATATATATATATATATATATATATATATATATATATATATTATATATATATATATATATATATATATATATATATATATATATATATATATATATATATATATATATATATATATGTATGTGTGTGTGTGTGTGTGTGTGGTGTGGGTGTGGGTGTGTATTTGAATTATATTTTCTCCTGATGGAAAGAAATTAAACTGTCACAATGGACACTTTTTTTAAAATGGTTAGAGAAGCATTACAGCAAGGCATAAATATACAAGTTTATGTAGTTTTTTAACCTTATTAAAATCTCGAAATATCCTTTTAACAGCAATGTGGTTCCTGAATCGAATAAAGTAAATTATTCAATTGCTGTGAGTTGTGAAACATATATATATATATATATATATATATATATATATATATATATATATATATATATATATATATATATATATATATATATATATATATATATATATATATATATATATATACCCAATGAATGAAAGAAAAATTAAATCTTTTCTTAAACTTTCTATGATATAAGCTACTAAATATACACAAAAGCAAACAGAAGTACTCTATGCTATATGCTATTTTTAAATAAACTCAAGAGGATTCATCTCGACGCCAATAATCTGCCTAATTTTTTTTATTTAAAAAAACATGATATCATTCACTTATATTTATCATGCTTAATAAAGGCTTCCCCTAACAGTTGTAGACATGATTAAAAATTACTCAGTATTGCCATTGTCTACTTTATAGACATTTTTTAATGATGGCTTTGAGTTTATAAATACTAGATGTTTTGTCATTATTATATATATATATATATATATATATATATATATATATATATATATATATATATATATATATATATATATATATATATATATATATAGTATATATATATATATATATATATATATATATATATATATATATATATATATATATATATATATATATATACTATATATATATATATGAAAGAGAGAAAACGAGTGTGTGATTTGATTAACGTAAAATTTGTAAAAGAGGGGTTTTGTTGAAATCTTGGAAATAAATATCCCAAAAATTATCAGCGAGATTTTTATAGTTATGTATTTACGTGTAGATAATTTTCAAATATATAACGAGTTCATAAAAATTTAGGAGGATCCTCAAACTCTTAACGCATTCATCCTTTGCATTGGTTTCTTCCGGAAAAGCTTAAATTCTTCCTGTGATTTTACTGAAAATCTCTGGGATTCAAGAAGCAATAATAATAATAATAATAATAATAATAATAATAATAATAATAATAATAATAATAATAATAATAATAATAATAATTTTTTAACTACAAAAAATATATATTTGTGTAAAAAAATTGATATTCATATTTGAAATTGATTTTACAATACTTTCTGATGGTGTCTGTTTAAAAAAAATATGAAGTAAAACTTATACGTGAATTGTTTTTTGAGATAATAGTTAAAACTAAGGTAGTTCACAAATTTGTGATGGGGTGGGTCCAATGTTAATAATTTTGTTTTTAATTCTTGACAGATAATTATCAAATCTGCAGGGTACCTGTATTTCAACTGCTGAAAAAAAGGCGATTTTTGACGTTTTCTCTATCTATAACGGTTTGAAAGTTTTTTTTTTTTGTTGAAAATTTACCCTTGAAAAAAATGAATAGCGGAGCTAAACCCCTGGTCGAAAAGTCCTGAAAATTGAACTACATATTCACAGTTCCAATAGCTACAGATTCAATGTGGCAATTTTTGATTTTTTTTTTTTTTTTTTGTTTCTCTAACCTATGTTTGTTTATTTCACATATGCTTATATAAATTATAAATTATATATATATATATATATATATATATATATATATATATATATATATATATATATATATATATATATATATATATATATATATATATAAACACTTTTCAGAAATGGCTCAGTATTCTATCACAAACTTTCATTTGATTCTTTCAACGTATATCTCATACCCATTGTACAGTTTTCTTTCCAATCCGTCATGCACGAAAATACATAAATTCGACATTGATTTGTCTCTCACTTGAGGTCATCTCACCTCACTCAGACCTGAAACTTCCACATATAATCTCTTCATCTTTCTCAACACATTTTCAAGTTTTCCTGCCTGATATAGCGGTCTAACATTTCACTTTGTATATTTAATTTAGCCGTTCAGCTAGCGTTATATATATATATATATATATATATATATATATATATATATATATATATATATATATATATATATATATATATATATATATATATATATATATATATATATATATATATATATATATATATATATATATATATATATATATATATATATATATATATATATATATATATATATATATATATATATATATATATATATATATATATATATATATATATATATATATATATATATATATATATATATATATATATATATATATATATATATATATATATATATATATATATATATATATATATATATATATATATATATACATATATATGCTCAAATAAAAAATAAATAATTAAAGTACAAAAAAATAAATATAAAATAAAATAAAATGATGTATAAAAAAAGTTTTCCTTAAATTTTATGTAAAAGAAAATGTATGATTATTTTTCTACAATATTTAATAATGTATATTTTTTTATATAACGTTAATAAATATTCATTTATAAATATATTTTTAAAATAGTAATTTTAAAAATAATAGTAATTTTTATTTATTTTATAAAACAAGGTTTGTTTGAAATGTAATAACTTTTTGAATAAAAAAATGTTTCTGAAATTAAATTTGTGAAATGCAACGAACTTCATATATACGAGTATAATAAAATGTAGCTGTTCTAATAATAACGAATACAACCTCTATCGTTGTTTGATTCCAACCTTCAATATTTTTGATATTCAAGGTTTATTAAAATCAGATATGAAAACAGCGTTTGGTTACTGGTTCATTCCTTCAGAGAAACGCATGCAGCGCAATATACAGCTTGCCCATTTTGTGTAGGAGGAAAAATCTGCTTTATACAGTGAAAAAGTTATCCGAAGCAACTGGAATCGGTGAGCTTTAAACGGCGAAAAAACTTAGGGCTGAAGTAACTGTGATTTAAGATTTCTGCCTTCCACGAAGCTATGCATTGGAGTTGGATAATATCATCATCAACCAAATAATCTGGTGCGCAGCAAAACCATAACTTCACAACAACGACTCCACCTTTTATATATATATATATATATATATATATATATATATATATATATATATATATATATATATATATATATATATATATATATATATATATATATATATATATATATATATATATATATATATATATATATATATATATATATATATATATATATATATATATGTATATATATATATATATATATATATATATATATATATATATATATATATATATATATATATATATATATATATATATATATTGCCATTTGAGTAAAGTAATTAAAAATTTTATTTATAATTATTCTTGTTTTTAAAAGAGTGTTAGTAAGACTTAAAAATAAAGCAGGAAAATTATTATGCTGACCAAAGCAAATCAATTATGTATAATTAATTTGATTAACGTCTAAAAATAAGTTCTGCTTGCCTGCATGCTTTTATGTAAGCAAACGCAATGCTTGAATGTGCGTCTTTCATTAGATTGTGTTCTCTTGTTTTTCATGCTAAATGTTTTTATTAAAAATAATGTTTCCTGTCATAGTTTACTTGTTGCAGTTTTCCATCTTGGATTTAATACATTCTCAAAACAAATATTTTTGTTTTTTTTTAAAAGAATCATTGAAAAACTGATAGGGAATAATGTTTTTTTCTTTTTCTTTTACAGTTAAATTTATTTTGTTGTTCAAAACGTGACGAACACTTGCATATTCAGAGCTGCATGTCGGCTACAATTTTTTTTGTGAAAAACATAATAATTTTTGCAATATTTTTACAATTGTCATGCCTACTCGAGTGGCACCTTATATAGTCAGGATTATGTCTAAACTATTTATACTATTACCATTAGTACAACTACTGTTACTGTTTCCTATATTTCCACTTATATATATATATATATATATATATATATATATATATATATATATATATATATATATATATATATATATATATATATATATATATATATATATATATATATATATATATAATATAAAAAAAAAAAAAAAAAAAAAAAAAAAAAAAAAAAAAAAAAAAATATATTATATATATTATATATATATATATAATATATATATATATATATATATATATATATATAATATATATATATATATATATATATATATATATATATATATATATATATATATATATATACTGTTGGCAAAGACTATATATATATAAAGTTTTGCTTTTATTCATTTACACCTTAGAGAAAATGTGATGTTTGGAAAAGAATGGTTTTATGTAGCAAAAAAAAATAAATAAATAAATAAAATAAATAAACAAATAAATAAAAAGAACGTATTGTTACTAAATTAAGTTACTATTCATGTTTTGCTGGTGGATATTTAAATTTATTAAAATTAAAACAGCAATAATTAATTTAAAATGGACAAGGAGAAATTAAGTGTTAAAAAAATTTTGAACTGAATTTGAGATTTTTTGAGAATTGGCGTCAATCATGGCTGATGATTGATCGTTATCAACTCGAAATATGATAGATAAAGCTGTATTCTAAAAAAGGGTTTCTTAAACTTGCTCATTATTACTTATTGTGAGTGAAAATATTTGGCAAGGGATGAATAAAAGGTTAGCGATCTACAGATGGTAAATCCGCTAATTTTTATTTTCATAATTTTTATTATTCTCTTTATTATAATAAAAAGATCTCATCTCACGGGCAGTACCCTGTTCGAGTAGAGGAATGTGCATATACATACCCAAAGCAATGGTACTTGGTGTTTTGCATATCAGCTATTACCTTCTCCTTTCTTGTATATTATTAATACTAAAGACTGAAAGAGAGATAGCTGATTAATAGATATTACACCCCTGATGTGTACATTTATTCCTTTAGACTGAATAATAAAGATAACACCTCAATCAATTTTGCCAGTTCGGGCTCAAGTCGTCATGCCGACTCTTTCGGAACCATCTTTTAAAATTTTTATTCATTGGCTTTTTTAAGAATAATTTGATTTTTAGTAAAGTTTGCAGTATCCATTGCTTATTTTTGAAAAGTCTTTGTAAGATTCTTTTCATTTTGAGTTGGTAACGTCACTCACCGTAGCTGCAAAACGAGACCAAACAAAAATCAACTTAACGTGAATAATGATTTAGAATTATTATTTTTCGTGCTTGAAAACTTAAAGGAAATATAGGCTCATATACATACACACACACACACACTCACACACACACACACACACACACATACATATATATATATATATATATATATATATATATATATATATATATATATATATATATATATATATATATATATATATATATATATATATATATGTATATATATATATATATATATATATATATATATATATATATATATATATATATATATATATATATATATATATATATATATATATATATATATATATATATATATATATATATATATATTCAACGTGAGAACAACAATTATTGCGGCAAATGTAGCACTAGTAAGTCTGCAGTGTTTCCATTTTGTACAGAACGCTTTATCTTCCAATTACTTTGCCTTTTCAAATTAAAAGAAGGCATTGTAAAACGGTTTTCAATAATCTGTTTCAAAATTCATTTTCAAAAATTGGCATCTATTTGAATCTACCGAAGGATATTCTCCTAAGATGCTCAACGTATCTATCTAACTGACCATATTTGAAAGCCATCGAGCAACTGTGACATGAGCACGACAATAACTGCAGAAATTCAGAAATAATATGACAGAGAAAAAAATGCTCCTACGTATTGGTTCAAACTGTTGTCAAATAACACTATTTCAAAACTATTTTTTCCTATTCCAAAATATTGAAAATACTGAAATAAGTAGCATCAATCGTACAGCCCTACGTCTGTTGATGAAATGTATGAGAATGTTGAACAGTTGCTTAATAAATGGAAACAAAAACAAAATTTTCATTTTATTCAATCGGATGCAGTAATATTTTATTGTAAAATGAGAGATATTATAATACTTGGAGTTGCAATTATGTTTTCTTTGTCAGTTTCCTAAATAAACCCTAAGAGTTTCGAAAAACATGTAAATAAGAACAATACCCCAACTTAATAATATTACTTTCATAGCTTATGATCGTTCACAACAATGATTGGAAGGTACATAAATTTTTTATATAAAGCAATCCGAACACCTTTATAGTACATCACATTTTGCATAAGAAAAAACATCTTATTTCTTAAAACTTAAGTTAAAAACTTCACTTTAAAAATCCTAACATTAAGGTCATGTTGTTGTTAAAAGGAAAATACTTGCAAAGAAGTATGGATTTTTTTCACATAACAGTAGGAATTTAGAGTCTTTTTAAAGTCTAAGCTGAAATATGTATTGCACCAAAGTAAAAATTACCTTTTTTTTGCAAACCTTTATGATTAATTTAATGAAATATTATTAATATTGCAAGAAAAATAAATTACAAT
>SEYY01019491.1:50000-52500 GCA_009176605.1 Armadillidium nasatum
TTAAATAAAATAAAAGTATGTAAAAAATAAAAAATAAAAATTGTCTCTTTATGTAAATTGCTCTAAGCTAAAAAAAAAAAAAAAATTAATCTGCCTAACGTATTCTTAATTTTTTCTCTGTTGCTACGGTAACTTTTGCTGTTGGAATTACTGCGTTTAACGTTTTGACAGTTTTACATACTAGAAGTAATTAAGGAAAATTTAATTTTATATTGCTAACCTTTTGATTTCGTTGGCTACAAAATTACAAATGGTCGTACTACAACATTATATTGTTGTTGTTGTTATTATTATTATTATTATTATTATTATTATTATTATTATTATTATTATTATTATTATTATTATTATAATGTGGTTACTAAAGTTATTGCTGGTTCTTAACCTTGCTGAAGCATGTGAAGGTGAATAAAATGCATTTTGGTATTAAGAATCTTAGTTTATCATGAAACCCATGCTTTATGATTCTCTTTAATTTACTACTCTCATAACTTTGTAACCTGTCTCTTCTTGATGGCGAATGTCTCCAATGCAAGTTTCTATTCCAAAGGAATTTAATTATTGCAAATCTTCCTTTTCATATAAAAAGTGCATATCGCTGCATTATTTATGAAGTAATAACTTTAATGCTTAAGATTGCAAAGAACATTATTGCTCTTTGAGCATCAATGTGAATTATTTATTTTAAAGCGATGGGGATAATAATAATAGTAATAATAATATATAATAATAATAATAACAATAATAATAATAATAATAATATTTAAAAAGATCATAATAATAATAGTAATAATGATAATAGTAATAAAAAAATAATAATAATAATAATAATAATAATAATAATAATAATAATAATAATAATAATAATAATAATAAAATAATAATAATAATAATAATAGCAAAGATAATAATCATAATAATAATTTAACAAAACAAATAATAATAACAAAAGGGCGTCTATTTTATAATAACACTGTCATCACAGTAACTATATTATTCATTTAACCTACAGTCAGTTATTTGACTAGCATGGCTTTCTTAATAAAGGTTTCTTAAATATAAGATATATCTTTTAACTATCCCATCTCTCCTAATTTAATTTTACCCCTTTTAGTCTTAATTCTGAACGTAAAAATGTCAGTGAATTATGTGTGATATTTATCTTTAATTCTCTATCCTGATCTTTTCTTTTTTATCTTTATTTTACTCTTTACATCACTTACTTTATTTTATGTTGAACGAAAATGATTGCAGTTCGTATTTTTCTCTCAATGCATCTTCAACCTTTCATTTTCAAAAAAAAAAAAGTAATTCCTAATTATGCACATGCATCATGCATTCAGAAAGTTCCATACTCCTTAATATACCAAATGTCAGATAGTAATTATTCTTGTTTAACTATTTAAAAAAAAAAAATCTTTAGTTCGGATATTACTTTGAGAGATTTATTTTCATGTTAGTAACTCATTTTTCATTGTAATTGTAAATGTCTAATTGACACATGAACTAGTATGTTTGCAGATGATTTACTAACATTATATCTATTGTACAAAATACTAAATAATTTTACAAATCTACCTTTTATATTTTATTGATTTTATGTGATATTTTAGGGTTAATATGTATAGTACTAACATCTTTCCAGGCATTCCTTTATAAATTTTTATAATTGACATCTAAAATTGTTTAGTAATAATAGTAATAATAATTATAATAATGATCGATATTATTATTATTATTATTATTATTATTATTATTATTATTATTATTATTATTATTATTATTATTATTATTACGCTGTAAATTGCGTTATTTATATTTATTAAAGTTAAAGGATAAACTGACAAAAAGTTAGTTAAAATTTGTAATCTCTAGCTTAGATGTGTAAATGAAAAACAATATTAGTATATAATAAAAAATAAATAGGGAAAATATAAAAAAATTAATCTACCTAATGTAGGAGAATAAGTTTATGTTTATAAACGTTATTGACACATTTCGCTTTCACTATAAAAATATTAAAACAATGCTATCTTCATTTCTAAACAGTAAGATTGTTCACCTCTTCACTGAAAACATACTGACTTTAAACTTTTCATCTGGACTTTTCAGACGAGAAAATTGAGGTTGTCAATACATATTGTACCAAAAGTTAGTCCTTGTTTTATTAAGCAATATATGAAGGGCCGAATTGCTAGCTAGTCCTGTCGCCCTTGTGAAAAGATCTCTCTTTGCTATCTGGAAAAATTTAAAACAAAGGTACAATAACAACTATTATTATAATAATTATTTAAATATCTCACGAATTTAAATATCTCTGAGACCTAAGAATTCTTTTATTTTATTTTAATTCACTGACATCTTGAAGTTGTTTATTGATAATTTATCATTATTATCATCTTCATCATCATCATCATCATCATCATCATCATCATCATCATTATTATTATTATTATTATTATTATTATTATTATTATTATTATTATTATTATTATTATTA
>SEYY01019491.1:75000-82500 GCA_009176605.1 Armadillidium nasatum
TAAAAACTCAACTTCTTCACATCTCCCTCTCAAAAACACCTCCTAACTTTCCTATCCTCTTCGATGGCTCTCCCGTCTCACCTGTAAATAACATTAACATTCTTGGTCTAAACATAAACAACAAACTGTCTTGGAAACCACATATCACAATGGTTGCTAAAGCGGCCTCTAAGAAGCTGGGAGTTCTGTTCAGATTGCGAGAATTTTTTCTCTTCTGAACAGTTACTCCAAATATATAAGGGTCTTATCGCCCTTGTATGGAGTACTGTTCTCACATTTGGGGGGGCTCCGGCTCCTCCTCTCTTCTGGATAGGGTTGAGTCAAAAGCTAAAAGATTAATTAACTGTCCCCTACTTTCAAACTCTCTTGACCCTCTGTCTCTGCGACGTGACGTTGCGCGCTATCTCTTTTCTACAGGTACTACAATGGCAGGTGCTCGAGGGAATTGGCCTCTCGCATTCCTCCACCATTGCGTCGTCCTCGTTGCACAAGGGGTGCCCTGCTTTCGCACCAATTTTGTGTGGAACGTAGGAAATCCCAGGCTAGCCCGTTGTGGTACCTCCTTTCTTTCCAGCCACCTCTATTCTGTGGAACTCTCTACCTTCATCTATTTTTCCTTCTGTATTTAATCCTTCCACTCTTCAAGGCTTCCGTCTGCGCCCACCTGAGGGCTGTGCGTTAGGTGTGTGTGTTTGCATGTGTTTTGTCTCTATGTGTGTGCCCCCTCCTTGAAAAGGGCTCTGCCCGTGAGTGGTGGCGTTCTGTAAAAAAAAAAAAATATATATAATATATATATATATATATATATATATATATATATATATACTATATATATATATATATATATATATATATATATATATATATATATATATATATATATATATATATATATATATAATATATAAATAATTATAATTACATTAAATTAATTCTTAAACCCATTTAAATTCGTCTCTAGAAATTTCAAGTCATCTTTTTCTTCTTCATTTAATAATTTTTTTTTTTTTAAGCTTTTTGTATCCATTTTCAGTATTATAGCTTTTCACTAAAGAAGGGAAAAGATTTCCACTTATTACCTGTGACCGCAAATGCCCACTTAACAGCCTCCAGTGGGCATACACCTAGGTATTGATTCATTATTGTCTTTTATCTGTCTATACACACATTCACACACATACTAAACACACACACACACACACATATATATATATATATATATATATATATATATATATATATATATATATATATATATATATATATATATATATATATATATATATATATATATATACATATATATATATATTAAAAAAAGACTAAGACAGAAATTATTTTATAACATTTCAATTAAAAATAAAATAACCATAGATATAATGAGAAAAGAGAGAGAGAGGAGAGAGAGAGAGAGAAGAGAGAGAGAGAGAGAGAGAGAGAGAGAGAGAGAGAGAGGGAGCATAGAAATTTAAAAAAAAGCAAAGTCGATGAAGGAGCATCATAATATGCGGAAAATTTTACGATAGTCCTAATAAAAGAAAACCATATAAAATTAAGGCTTTCCAAATCTCTGAAGAGGCTCCATAGATCATTGTGAGAAAATATAATTTTTTTTTTTTTTTTTTTTTTTTTTTTTTTTTTTTTTTTTTTTTACAGATTTTTTTTTTAATTTTTTTTTTATATTAAATAAATAAATATATATATATATATATATATATATATATATATATATATATATATATATATATATATATATAATATATATATATATATATATATATATATATATATATATATATATATATATATATATATATATATTATATATATATATATATAATAAAATGTGTGTGCTGTAAATATCACTTACAAAACTTATCAATTCTGATCAATGCGCAAATTCACTTCCATCTCAGCATAATGATTTGGATAAGATAATTTGCTGATAAAAATGTTCTGAGAAAATCTGATGCAGTCTTATCTTAGATAATAGATTTGTTATGTCATAGCTATAAATATTCTTTGTGTACCTTTATATATATATATATATATATATATATATATATATATATATATATATATATATATATATATATATATATATATATATATATATATATATATATATATATATATATATATATATATATATATATATATATATATATATATATAATATATATATATATATATATATATATATATATATATATATATATATATATTATATATATATAAATTATATATATATATATATCGGACGAATATCATAAATATTTTAAATCAAATAGTAAATATTTTTTCTGTCAGATATTCAGAAATTAGCAACAGTCAGAAGCGTTTAAATTGAATAAGAAATTGAATTTTGAAATTTGTCTTATTTTGCTTGCTATATTTGAATTAGTTATGGATTAGTTATATGTTCTAAATATATTAATTGATAATTAGTAATGAAGAAATAAATTTGTAACTCACGAAATTCAAAAGTAATTAATTTTTCCTTTCTAGTTAAATTTTCTTTATTTGTTGTAGGGTTAAGAAGTCAACATAATACTTAACCTGTTTGTTACTTAATTTACTGAATTTTACTTCCTTAATTTTTTATTATTAATATTAATTATTTTAATTATTTATTTTCCTACTAATTATTAATTGATTTTAAATTTTTGTTCAGTGAAAAGCAAGCTAAATACTAATTTTGCAGGAAAGATGTTTTTCATTTTATTGAGTAGTTATTGTTGAAGAAGAATCAAAAATTTATTTATGTTACAATTAATTTAATTTGTTTTTTCCTCCATTTCTTCTCATATATATATATATATATATATATATAATATATATATATATATATATATATATATATATATATATATATATATATATATATATATATATATTATATATATATATATATATATATATATATATATATATATATATATAATAGTTAATATTTATTATTAAAATTTTATTTTTTGCATGATTTTTAAAAGCAAAACAAAAAATTATGCATTTTTACTCTTTTTTTCATTTCTTTTGTTGTTTTCTTATATATGAAAATATTGCCTTAGCGAGAAACTTTCGGATAGGCATTTTGGAATGAATTATCGAAAAAAGTATTACTAAGCCAGAGAACCTCATACTATTGAAGAGAATCTCCTGCATTAACAATGCAGCAAATTATTGTAAGAATGACTAAACTCTCCCATCAAACTTATAGAAGTTACTAGCATTTGTGCCCTGTTATAAAAAAATCTTAGTACAAAAGGTATTGCATGAAAATGTTCAGACATTATATTTAAAAAAAAAATATACAGAAATTTAGAAGAAAAACTCGGATGCAAAATAAATAACCTTGTTACCAATAGTTCTAAGAATATAAGTGGAGAACTAATAGCCGAAAATTCCTAAAAAGTTGGGAATGCTCAGCTCACCTTGTAAACTAATTCAATGATTTGCAAACTGATAAAATTAAGGTGAAGATAGCTAATATTGTTTAATATTTCAAAAAAAAATCATTTAATTTATACTGTTTACCGTGTTGCAGTGAATACCGCTTTGGTTGAGTCACAGGATGTGAGCTGGAACATATTAACTGGCGTTAAAATCTTATTTAAAAAAAAACTGGAAGCTTTTAATAGGATCTTGCTATGAGTGATGATGAAATGATTAAATAAAAAAATGAGGGAAAGAGAGAGAAAGAGTGTGTATGTGTATGTTTGTTTGAGAGAGAGAGAGAGAGAGAGAGAGAGAGAGAGAGAGATAGAGAAGAGAGTGATAATAGAGCGAAAAATTTCAAAAAAAAAAAAAAAAAAAAAAAAAAAATATTTAAAAAAAAAAAAAAAAAGTAAAATAAAATAAAATAAAAAAACGGAAAATTTTAAACAAATAAATAGTAAAAAGCACTAACTTCGGAACCTTCTAACTTCCTATTTCTAACTAATAATAATAATAATAATAATAATAATAATAATAATAATAATAATAATAATAATAATAATAATAATAATAATAATAATAATAATAATAATAATAATAATAATAATAATAATAATAATAATAATAATAATAATAATAATAATAATAATAATAATAATAATAATAATAATAATAATGTATTTTTTAAATAAATTTTTCATATTTACGACACCAATTCATACACTATTATCCATTTAAGGTAATATATATATATATATATATATATATATATATATATATATATATATATATATATATATATATATATATATATATATATATATATATATATATATATATATATATATATAATATATATATATATATATATATATTTTAACAAAAAAAAATAATAAATAAATAAATAATAATCCAAAATATATCTTTCCTGTAGTATCTTTTAAAACTCTTCTGACTATGTAAACTTCTAACTTCTTATATACTATCTTTTGATCTTAATTTCAAACTTTGTATTTTTTTCTAGTACTCATTCCTACTTTTCTTTCTTAAGTTTTATAAACAATTTCTTTTTCTCATAACAATATTTCAAACTCTTCATCGCTGTCATTCAGTACATTTTGTCATTCAATTTCCTTTCGACTTTTTAAAACTGTATATGATATTTTTCATGTTTGTCTAAGACCTTTGCAGACTGATCACTATTATTCCATTTCAACCTTATTCCTTTCTCCTTTTTTTTTACTTTCATAACGAAATTCTGTACCGTAACTCAATCATTTTTATTTCTACTTTCCTTCATTTCTTCACCCATAGGTATCCTCTCCTCTTAAATTACTTCATGGTTTTTTTTTTTATTCACTCTATGATGGCCGAAATATACTCAATTTTAAGACTAGATTTGTCGTAACTATTTTAAACACAAAATCTAAAATTATTCATGAGAAGTTAAGTAATTTTCATATTTTCATATCTAAACCTCATATTGATTCAAGAAGGCTCATTTATTAACTCTCTCTCCTTGCAAGCATAAATCTTTCAGTTTATCGCACTTACTTTTAAATCCTATATCTAATAAAGAGTAAAATTATATTTTCGTTTAATATTATTTCTTACATTAAACATTTTACAAGACCAACTTAATCATTAATATTGAAATCACATTAACACTTGTTTGTTTATTAATTATAAAAGCTTTTATAACCATAAAATTTCTTTTCTTTCAATGCCAAGAAAACTGGTTTCGCATATCCTCTTTCTCTC
Organism: Armadillidium nasatum; assembly: GCA_009176605.1. NCBI lineage: Eukaryota > Metazoa > Arthropoda > Malacostraca > Isopoda > Armadillidiidae > Armadillidium > Armadillidium nasatum. The sequence continues at coordinate 80,200 of SEYY01019491.1, forward strand.
TCTCTCTCTCTCTCTCTCTCTCTCTCTCTCTCTCTCTCTCTCTCTCTCTATATATATATATATATATATATATATATATATATATATATATATATATATATATATATATATATATATATATATATATATATATATATATATATATATATATATATATATATATATATAATTTTCTTTTTTTTCTATTTTATAGCATTGTCCTTTTTTTCCTTTTTTTGTTGGCTAACTTTTCAGTAGATTTTTCCCAATTTCAAGGTTAAAAAAAAATAATGAGACAATAAAAATAAAGTTGAACATACTAATTACATAAAAATTATTTAAAAATTATATAAAATAAATCATAAAAGTCATAAAAATAATCGTAAAAAGAATTTAAACTAATCATAAATAAAGCTATAATAATAATAATGACAGTAATTATAATAATAATAATAATAGTAATTATAATAATAATAAAAATGATAATAAATAATAATAATAATTATGTAAAATTTTATAACAATAATCATAAAATTAATTATAAAATAATCGTAAAGATATCGTAACAATGAGCCTGAACATAAACAATAATAATAATAATAATAATAATAATAATAATAATAATGTGATAATAATAATAATAATAATTATAATAATAATAGTAACAATTAATTAACAATTATTATTATTAACATTATTTATATTATTGCCACTAATTGGATTGATTTTTTCGATTGTTTTCATGATTTTTATGATCAATACTTATAATTATTATTTTTTAGTACTATTTCATATAATTTTATATAATTATTATTATTGTCATTGTTGTTATTATTAATTATTATTGTTATTATTTCTATGTTATAATTATTGTTTCGATTATTTTTATGACTTTCTTGAGTAATTTGATAATTGTTAATTATGATTATTTTCATTATAATTTTAAAATCATTTAAGTATGTTCACTTGTTATTTTTATCGTCTTATGGCTTGTATTTATCCTTGAAAGTTGGAAATCTTCCGAAATATATATATATATATATATATATATATATATATATATATATATATATATATATATATATATATATATATATATATATATATATATATATATATATAATATATATAATATAAAACCATACATTATTTTAAATTTACTATCTGGAAAAAGATAATTTCCTATTTTGTTAGTAGCTTATCAGAATCATAGGTCATCAAGATGGTTATGTAGAATCCAGAATAGATTGTAATGTAATAGAACATGATTTTCTGAATAATTAGGGTTTAGGAATTATTCCTTCAACAATTTCATTTAAGATATTTTATACATTGAAGCGCGCATTATAGCGATGGGATAAACATACTTTTGCAATTAATCATTTTTAGTCTCTTCTCATTTAAAGCATTGTCTAACTTCTGACAAGAAGATCATATTTTAATCGTTACTCTGATAAGAACCTAAAGATTTTGTGTGTGATCTTTGCTTTACGGGACCGTACATTATGAAGTAATTCATCTTTGCAAATGATCAACTTAGTCCTCTGTTTATTCAAAACAGTGTAAGATGCTCAAACTTTTTACATTAGAGTTTTTCTGTAATTTCTGTACATTGATTGGTTGCAATCTATAGCGAATCACATTAATAGATTCCCATAAAAGTTTAGTAAACTTATTTTGAAAGGAGAATAATTTTAAGCTTTACCATTATACTGTATGTCTTATGTCCTACGTACACAGTTTCACTTTAATTAAATCGAACTGTAACGCCATAATTTGATTTAATAAAACTATTCAAACAAATACTATTATATAACGTTGATTTCAGAGTATCTTCAAATAATATCAAAATAAAATTTTGAATACTTATAATGGGATGTCTTGATATTTTGACTGACGAAGTTAGAAATATTCCAGTACTCTGAAAAAGCTTGTGAATGAAAAAGTTTTTCCTTTTATTTCAATGTTCTGTTTGAAAAAGTTTGCCATGTCTTACAAGTAAACAATTTAATTATTTTATTTTGATGTTCTGTTGTTTATCTTCATTAGCAAAAAAAATTAAGGAAAATTGCATCGCAAAATTTAACTATTTATACGATAGCTTATATAAAACCAAAGTATAAAAATGTTTTGCTTATCTATTTACTTAACTTTCTAGACTTTGTTGCTTGTGGATCTTTTTTATCTTCTAATTGTTTAATGAGATTAAAGATGGCAACGCAGTAGTGGCGAATATTTGTTTATAATTTTTAAGATCTTCTAAAGTCACAACGCCTTAATTTTAAAATTACTAAATTGATATTTTCGAATTTTTTCTAAGAA
>SEYY01019491.1:100000-105000 GCA_009176605.1 Armadillidium nasatum
TGTCTTTCCTATAGGTACTACAGCGGCACATGCTCTAGGGAACTGCCCACTCGCATACCTCCTCCAGTTAGCTTTTCTTTTAATCTGATCGCATCAGAAGATAGGGATAGTTCCCTGAAATATAGTGCGTTTTAAATTTTTATTCCTATTTCTGCTATTTCCGGTTTTAGCACTTAGTTAATTCCCCTTAATTTTAACTTTTTATTATTTTTATTGTTTTATTTAGTGGTTTTGTGTTTATTATATATATATATATTATATATATATATATATATATATATATATATATATATATATATATATATATATATATATATATATATATATATATTAACCTCTGGTGGGCAAAGTGAGTTTAGAGATCGTCAGAAATCAGGTAAATTTAAAAAGCTGACATTTCCCGATATACGGCTCTTAAAGGTATATAAGCCATAAGAAGTTGGGAAAATAGATGAAGGGAGTGTGTTTCTGACTTTAAAAGTAGAATACATGTAAGATTGAGGATAGCGGTTAAGTCTGGGGTCGGAGAGTTGGACAGAGAAAGGATGATAGTGTGCAGAAAAGCATGTTGCACGAATCCTTCTCAATGGAGGAGGTATGCGACGGAAGAGTTCAGAGAGCAGTGTCCCTTATATATTATAGAGAGAGTGACGCAACAGTTTGAGGGGCAGAAAGAGACTGGAGAGAATTAGTGAGAGCAGAAGAAAGAGTTAATAAGATGAAAAGCCCTTGACTCCGCCTTTTAAAAGAAAGCTGTATGAGTGAAACCACCCCAGATGTGTGATACATACTCCATACAGGGGCGAACAACATCCTTATAAAGAGCAAGCACTTGGGGTAGAGTGAAAAAATTCTGAAGGCGCCTTAGAACACCTAACCTCTTAGAAGCTTGTTTAGAGAGAGAAGTAATGTGATCTTTCCAAGAAATATCACGAGAAAAAGGAACATCGAGAATATTAAGGAAAGATGAAGGTTTGAGTTGTGTGTTTTCGAAGATATCATAGTTGTGTGGAAGATTGTGTCAAGTAGAGAGATGGAGAAATTGAATATTTGAGGTATTGAAAACAACCATGTTTTCTCTGCCCCAATTTCCGGAATGCGAGCAAGATCAGAGGTTAGTTGCTTCAAGTCTACCCTCCCTGCATCTATTACTTCTGTTAGGAGAGTAATGCAGGGTAGGGTCATCGGTATATATATATATATATATATATATATATATATATATATATATATATATATATATATATATATATATATATATATATATATATATATATATATATATATATATATAAAACGATATGGTAAAAATTACTGCAGTAATTAAATCTTTATATATAAAATGTTGTCTGAATCAGTTTGAGACTGAATCACTCTCTGCTATTATTATTAAATTATTTTCCTCACAAGAATCAACTAACCTTGTATAAGAGTACAAACGTGTGTTTTCATGTCAGTTCTACGTCTGTGTGTATGTTTATATCGGGTTAAAAGATAGAAAGATATTGATAACAGATAAGAGAGATATTAGAAAAGTATTATATATTCTTAGGCTTATCATATGATTAATAATCGATTTTTAATTCAATGTTTAATATTTGTATAGAAGGTTTCAATTAGTCATTTAAATAAAAGAATCCCACGATTGCCCTGAATGTCTTTCTTGCATAACTAACTTCCGGCAGTAATTGCTTGTTTCCTATCAAGTAGAAAACAAATATATATATATATATATATATATATATATATATATATATATATATATATATATATATATATATATATATATATATATATATATATTATATATATTTATATATATTATTTATTATATAATATATATATATATATATATATATATATATATATATATATATATATATATATATATATATATATATATATATATATATATATATATATATATATATATATATATATATATATAATATATATATATATTATATATAAATAATGACTGGTAGATAATGTCCAAAGACATATCAAATTCCTCCACATCAGTGTTTGAAAAATTAGAAATCATGGTTAGATTAAAGGTCGACATGTCCAGATAAAAAACTTTTCAAAGTATGCTAGTTACAGCAAAGGAAATTAACTATAGTTAAAAGGAGCGTGTTCTATGTGTTCTAGGCCTCAACAGTTGGGTACATGTAAGATTGAGGACAGTGATTAAGTCTGGGGTCAGAGGGTTGTATATATATATATATATATATATATATATATATATATATATATATATATATATATATATATATATATATATATATATATATATATATATATATAAGTAGTAAGAATAGCGCTTTCGACGGGTGCCAGATTTAGTTACTTTTCGATAAATTTGACAACATGCCCCTAACGGTCCTTTCTGCATTTGCGTGCAATGCTGCATTCTCATGGACCTTCCTGACATTTTCTTTGTCGGTTTATGGACCCCCGGACCCCCGGACCCCAAAATTCGAGCCAACTTCAGGTGAACTGAACCGAAAAGAAATGGTCAGGAAAGAGAGTGAGGTGAACGCAGAGATTTTGCAAACTCAGGCAACTTCCTGATACCATTTTATATATATATATATATATATATATATATATATATATATATATATATATATATATATATATATATATATATATATATATATATATATATATATATATATATATATATATATACACATAGTGAAGTAACTCTGAAATTAAACGTTTTCTTTAATACTTTAATAATTGCATTAAAAGTTTTCTTTTTGGTATCAAAAAAAAAAATGATTTGAAAGTGTTATATAATACATAATAAAGTGGTATAATCTGAGTAGTTTTAAGCCAATTGATTAATAAAATAAGAGTTTGTTTATTTAAAATAAGTAATAAAATAATATATAATAATAAAATAAAATCTAAAAAAATGTTCTTTTTGTTTAAAAAGGTTTAGTAATAATGATATAAGTTAACAACAATGTCATATAAAATCAATGAATGAAATTACGCCAAAAAATAATGCATAAGACAATTGTGATAACTAAAACAATATCACATATTTAGAAATAACATTTTTATTTACTTTTTACAATATATTTTTCTTATTAATATTTGTTATTTATTTGTTATTGATATAATATCTATTTGTGTGTATTTTATAAAAATAATATTATTTATATAGATAATAATAAATAATTTTTATTTATAGAAATTATTTTATATAATAATTTAACTTTTTATAACAAGATAAAAATAATAATTTTTGTTTTATAATTTTTAATGAATAATAAAGGTGGAGAACTAACTACTTGTTTATAACACCTTTTCATTTTAAAGATAATTTTAGAAGGTTAATAGGTAGTTTAGCTATTCACTTTAGAAAACCAGAAGTCAAAAGAAGTTCCTGAAGAGGCAGCAACCAGTTACCGCGAAACAATGGAGATCCCTTCAGAAGTATCGACTTCTCTAAATGAAGAAGCTCCTGCCTACTCCGCCCTTTAAGAGGATACCACAATTTGGCAGATCCTTTTGCCCTCGACTGTGGTCGCTCCCTTGAAGTGGTATTCCAAGCCAAGGCCTGAAGAGAATTGGTGGCTACCACCGTCTACTAGTTGGCTCAACTGGTCAGCGAGAGGAACTAAGAATACCCAGTTTACTGGAGATCCCTCTCCGTTTCTACACCATCTTTACAGATTAGAGCACCGGGTTTTCCTAGAATCGGTGCCACAGGACAGAGATCACTATAAAGTGGTCCTCCTAATATATATATATATATATATATATATATATATATATATATATATATATATATATATATATATATATATATATATATATATATATATATATATATATATAATACTACTGACATATAATGATGAGAACATATTTCTGTAGGAATGAAATTACTGTTACTATATTATTAACTGAAAGACATCTTTGATAATAATATAAATATTAATATATATATAATATATATATATATATATATATATATATATATATATATATATATATATATATATATATATATATATATATATATATATATATATATATATATATATATATATATATATATATATATATATATATATTTTTTTTTTTTTTTATTATAAATCTAATTAATTTACGAATAATTAAATACATTTTAAATTTAATAGAAAAATTAGTTTATTTTTTATTTACTTTCTTATCAATTCTCACGTGCATATCTAATTGATAAGGTCCGTCCTTAAGAAATGATAACGATTAGATAATAGGGAGCAACAATGTGCATCATCCGTTTGAAAAGGAATGATTTAAATATATATATATATATATATATATATATATATATATATATATATATATATATATATATATATATATATATATATATATATATATATATATATATATATATATATATATATATATATATATATATATATATATATTTCCTTAGAGAGTGCTAGTTTTTATTTTTATATTTTTAGAATAGATCATATAGAGGTTTTTAAGTTATTTTTAATTATTCTTATGTGTTAGAACTTCTTTCCAGAATCAGCTCATTTGTCATATTTTAACAATCTTGTCCAGAACCTATTTCAGTTTTCTTTGATATTCGTTCATCATCTATAGTTATATATAAAAAAAGTGTGGTATATTTTTAGTCCAATTTGGCACCTTCACTCTTTTTTTTAATAACTTTTTTGTTTAATGACCAAAGTTGATCAAATTTTGAGAAAATGTAGAGAAAGGGGATAGCTAAAGTTTGACTGTCCAGATTTTTGATATCTGTTCCTGAAAAAATTTTAGGGTGTTTGAATTTTAACAAAAATTTTTTTTTGAATTTTAGAATTATTTTTTTGGCACTACCTCACAACGTGACTTTAGGGAAAGATATCTAAAATGCCTCAGTATAGAACTTTAGCTATATCCTTCTAGAGTTCTTGGAAATTTGAACAAGTTCTTTCAAGAAAGAAAAAGTTTCAAATAGAAAAGTGAAGGGGTATGTATCT
>SEYY01019491.1:110000-120000 GCA_009176605.1 Armadillidium nasatum
TTTCAGTAGAAGCCTCTCCCGATATCAGTCGGTGATCAAAGTTAACAAAATAGAGTTAAGCTGCATGAATAATCTCTGCAGAAGATTGTGAACCAGACACCTTTTCTATAATTGAGCTTAATTGGCCACACGCAGATGACTTTCTTACCTGGGAGCTCTTCTCATTGATAGGAAGACAGTCCTGTCAAGCATTTTATAGATGAGAGTCAATTATATTCTATTCGTTTCTGATAATTGCTTAGTCAAAATTATAAAACGAACAAGTTTATAAAAGTATTCCACATCGTGTGTTCATTTTTCTTTACATTCTTTTATGGTTTACACTTAGAAATTGCATTGGAAATATATATTTCGATATTAACACATTTTACATTTATAAATAATAAAGAACAAAAATTTGCTACACTTGTTTTTTCTTTATTCGAAATGAGAAAATCTGCAGTGGGTGGTAAGAAAGGCCTCCAACAACGCACCTTTTCCGACAGATTTATTTGTCCAAACGGTAATTACTTAAAAAATAAGTTTGTTTTATCTATTTAATCTCGCACACATTATTTTTATCAAACGTTATGTCGAATATGTATGGGAAACGATATATATATATATATATATATATATATATATATATATATATATATATATATATATTATATATATATATATATATATATATATATATATATATATATATATATATATATATATATATTATATATATATATATATATCAGAGGTGACCAAGAGTGCAAGTTAATGCTCAAGAGCGCAAGTTGCGCTCTAGGTAAGTGACTAGCACAATATTTGCTAAGATCTGTGACGTCATTGTGGAAATATATGTTGAATAATGAATGATTAATGAATATGTTCTAAAAATCAGACCTGGCAATTTTATATGTAAAGTTGTAAACAAACTCAATCGGCTTATTTTGAGGAGTTTTCTTTAGCTTATTTTAAAGGTAAAACTTGCCTCTATTATTATTTATTGAGTAAATGCATTTTCATATTTACTACTTATGAGTATTATAATATGTAAAACGTGAGTGCATGTATAGCAGGGTTGGGGATCATTTTTAATTTTTTTATATATGAATAAAATTTAAAATATGATTTTTTGATTTTATTGATTTTTTTTGGTTAAAAGTCTTTTCATTAGTAAGCTTATTCGCCTAAATAATAATTAATAAGTAAATATAATGAGTTAATTGCTTGTAAGTTATTTAAATTATAATTTTTAAAAAAGAAAAAGATATTTTAAATTTTTAACATATAAAAATGACGAAAATGCGACTGCTAGAACCACTTCACTATTTAAATTTTACAGAAAACAAGTAAACTATATTATATTATTATTTTTAAAAATATTTTAATTGTTTTGTGCTGTTATTTAAATTTTATTAAATTATATTATTTAGATAAATATTAAAATAAAAAAATATATTGTTATCTTTGGAACTCTCAGCACTTAAATATTTAAGAAAAATAAAACATTAATTTATTTTATTAGAAAATAAGTAAATAGAGAAAGTTAGAGCTTTGATAGAATATTAAATGTAAGTGGATTGGTCCGATTAAATCAATTATTAAAATAAATTTTTTTATCTTGGGGGGAAAAAAAAAAGATTTTGTGGTAGATCGCTGAATGGTGACACATTTCAATCCTAAAGCTTTTGATTCTCTTTGATTCCTTTTTTTTATTCACCTCTACAGTACTACATAATTCTATGGAACAAGTTAACTACAATAAACTTTTTTGAATAAGTTTTTATTTATAGATACTAGATGGCTTCTGTTTATTTTTTTTTTTTAAATTAAATGAAATTTGTGATTAATAAAGGTTGTTGCCTCACGGCCTTACTTGCACAGCTTGCAAAAAATAAATTAATAAATAAATAAAATTAATAATTAAATTTAAAAAAAAAACATTTCTATTGAAATTTTAAAATTAATAATTTTTATATAACATCCGCCTTTTACAGTAAATATCTAAAGCCAGAATTCAAAAGTAAAAAAGTGTTGCGGGGTTCAATAATTTTGCAAATAATATCATTGAACATTGATTAATTTTTCCTCCCAGCCCAACAAAATATCTAAATTTGTTAATTTTAATTTATTTTATTTTTTTAATCTCTTATGATATTTTGAACTTAAAAATATTAAGACAGTGACGTCATTTTTTTTAAATATAAAAAATCATTAAAATAAAAAAAAATTACGTAAAAAAATCGACTGATTTTTATCATTTGATTTTTATTATGCCAACCTGATGTGTAATGCAGATAGAATCAAAGACAAAAGTGTAATATGAGGAACAATAGTAATTGAATCAGTTTTGAGGTAAACCTCTTTTAGAGGCTAGTGGAATACAGGATAGAAGAGGTACTAAATGGTCCAGTTTTGCATCATACAAGATGTTTCGAGTGACATCCTCCTTTTTGGCGTACAATGACAGACAAAGGACTCTGCAACATGCTAAGGATATATAGATTTTAAATAGTATGGTAATAATTCTCAGAATGACTGCTTCCCTTTTGCTATTAATGGAGTTGTCAAATGGAGATTTAATGCTCTTTAATTTTGCAAAAAAAAAAAAAAATTTGGAGTAAAGTTATTAAATTATTATAAATTAATAATAAATATATAAGTTCTAATATTTAATAATAAATTTATAATATTATATAATATATTATATATATATATATATATATATATATATATATAATATTATATATATATATATATATATATATATTATAATATATAACCCTCTAACTACCGTTCCACTTCTTTAACCTCCGTTCTTTCTAAAGTTTTCGAACCTATCCTTAACAGGAAGATTTAGAAACATCTCGATTCTTTTAATCTTATCTCTGATCGCCAATATGGCTTTCGCAAGAAACGCTCTCTGGTGATCTGCTTTTCCTTCTCTCTGACCCTGTCGCGCTGGAAATATCGAAAGCTTTCGATAGAGTCTGGCACAAACCTTTGATTTCCAAACTTCCCTCTTTCGGAATCTATCCTTCTTTCTGTGACCTTCTCTCTAATTTCCTTTCTGGTCGTTCTATAGCAGCTGTTGTAGACGGCCATAGTTCTTCCATTAAATCTATTAATAGTGGTGTTCCTTAAGGATCTGTCCATTTTCCAACTCTTTTTCTACTTTTCATTAATGACCTTCTCTCTGTTACTTCATCCCTTATACACTGCTATGCTGATGATTCCACCCTTCTTTACTCTTTTCAGTTTAAAATCTTCAACACAACTATGATATCTTTTTGATTGTGGGCATGACTGAAATTCTTACTGTGGGGAGAGAACAGAATGAAGAGCTGAGAGTGGTGATAGAAGGAAAAAAATATAATGAGTTTTAAGTATATGGGTGAAAAAATTTGAAAGAGGGAGGAAGTTCACAGGTGTTAGATCTTAAATACATAAAATAAATGTAGCAAGACTGAGTTGGAGGGGACATTTGGAGAGAATGAAGAGGATAGGATACGAGAAGGAGGTAGAAGTGGAGTCCGATGGGGAGACATCCGAGAGGGAGCCCGAGGAAAAGATGGAGTCACTCAATTGAAGATTCATTGTAGCGACATCATCTACCACAGATGGAACGAGTGATGGAAGAGAGAATCATTGCCGATAGGACGACGTGGAGACGGCAGCTGATCCTGATGACAGACAGAGGCCTTTCTGGCAAGCAGAAGTAGGATATATATATATATATATATATATATATATATATATAATATATATATATATATATATATATATTATTATATATATTATATATATATATATATATTATATAATATATATATATTATATATATATATATATATATATATATATATAATATATATATATATATATATATATTATATAATAATTATATTATTTATTATATAATATAAAATTATATATATATATATATATATATATATATATTATCAGTAAATAAAGTATCAAAAATTCACTCTGAAACATCTCTTTTGAATAAATGAATTACATAGATTTTAACTAGAAAAGAAAACTTAAAACTTAGAATTTAGACAGCTTTAAATCATGTTAATCGTCATCTCTATGAATGAAATAACCTAATTATTGTCAAATTTTTCTTCATAGAATTATTTGTTTATTTCCTTAATTCTATCTTTTTATCTCCAGGTTTAAGAAAAAATATTTTACATGTAAAATAATTAGTCACGAACTCATATATTCAATAACTTTTTCAATGTGAGAATAAATTTATGATAGAAAGCAAATTATATCAAAGTTTTTGAGACGTCTTCTGAATTATTATTCTCTTAACTTTTCTTGATGACCTATAAAAAATAAATGAGTCTAGAAAATAAAACTTTTTGAATTAATTAAAAATTATATATATATTATTATATATATATATATATTATATATATATATATATATATATTATATATATATATATATATATATTATATATATAATATATTTATATATATAATATAATATTATATATATATATATTATATTATATATTTATATATATATATTTATATATATATATATATATATATTATATATTATATTATTAATTATATATATATATAATATATTTATATTAATATATATAAAATATATATATTATATATATATATATTATATATATATATATATAATATATATATATATATATATATATATATATATATATATATATATATATAGTAATATATATATATAATATATATATATATATATATATATAATAGACTAGAATATAAAGCAAAGAAAAGATGCAATATAAATTAGTTTAATTATTAAATAGTTATAAATTACATATTAAAATTTAATTAAAATTTCGACGTTTCGATTTACACTTAAATTCTTTTTTAGAACTGAAAGAGATAAAGAAGAATTATAAACATTAGATACACTTAATAATCCTAACGATAAATGCAACAATGAGGCAGTAAAAAAATAAATAAATAATAAATATAAATCTTACCCAAATATATAAAACAGGACACTGAGGAAAATTAGCTGGTTATAACAAAGTATGCGTAGTGAAGGACTGATAAAATTGAAAAAGTGAAGATATTGAAAAGAAAATTTAGTTACTTGGTATAGGGAAACAAAAGGACAATAACAAAAAAAAAAAGTAATAAAACAAAAAATAATAAATAAAAAAGAAAAAAGAAAAAGAGAGAGAAGAAAAAGGAAAAAGAAGTAACCTGGATGATTACCTTTGCCCTATTAGACCTATCCTAGCTGCCTGCAGCATGCACAATTTCCGTTTTTTACAAATTTATTTCTAGATGACACTAATAAACGCTCTTTCAGATTAGTCAAGAGATACCGCTTCCAAATATAGTTTTTTATCCACATCTCGTTCTTAACTACCAGGGAGTTGGTGGCTTCCAATGGTGGGGTTGGTAGCGACTCAGAATTGTTAGCTTGTATTTGTACACGGTCTTCTTTCTTCAGTAATCTATGCAACATTCGTGGTCTTTATTCTAATTTCCCCTCACCTTCTCTAGACCTAATCTCTTACAGTAAAATTCTAAAGTGTTTGAATGCTCCGAAATCAAACCCTACTCTGTTCAAGCTTATGTCCAATTTTTTTACTTATATACAGGCGACATTGCTTGTTCTCGTGTCTCTGATTTGAAGTCTTCTAGATTTTCAACCTTATTACTTAAGGTAATCTTCTCTCTTTTCATCCTAAGAGAAAATTCATTTTTCTATATCTGTTTCCTAGCTCAAAATAATTTACCAAAATCTTAGACTACTTAAATTCTATAATATAAAGCATTATATAGTATTCTCCTTTATCTGAAATTATCATTCTTGTGAATTTCATTGTTCGCGACATCCAATGCCTTTCCTCAATTCTCAAGATACGATTTTTGAAATACAAGAAACACTCACAAATCATTAATTTATATTATTTCTTTACATAATATTTCTAACTTGAGAATGTATGAGGTTAACGCTTAATTGACACAGCCCTTACCTTCCTTAAGTTCAATATGAAGGTCAAATATTCACCCTTTTGTTTTATTTTTTACTCTTTCTCTAATGAATCTTCCAAAAATGCAGTCGAGTGCTTTTCGTCTTATCAGCTGTTCACTCTTTCTGAATCTCTTCAATTTATTTTTTTAATCTTCTGGGACACTTAAATATCTACTATTACCCCCACTTTTACCTTTAGATATACAAAAATAAATCTCAATCTCCCTCTTTTTAAACTTTCTCGCTCAATAAACTTCTCTTCCTAAATTAACTTCCGAAACCTTTCTAAGTCTTCTGTGTACTCTACCTTCACCTTTTCACTTTCTAATTTTAATAATTCCAAGTTTACATAATCCATAACCTCTTACTCCTAAGTTAGATTCTCCTATCTACTTTAAAACTTTAACGATGTTCTTCCATTTACTGTTATAATTATTTTATGATATTCCCTTTCATCTCTTGCTCATTAATTTTAATTTCGCAGAATATTTTAATTTTTCATTAACGCACTCCTTCAAATACATATTTATCAGATTCATTTAAACCACTTTAGTATACTTTTCTTCCTACTTGTAATCACTCTCCCTTTTACTGTCTCACTGAATTTCTATTGCGCAACTTTTCCCTACTTTTCTAGAGTCGCGATCAATTTTTTATATATATATATATATATATATATATATATATATATATATATATATATATATATATATATAATATATATATATATTATATATATATATATATTTATTATATACTTTTTTTTTTTTTTTTTTTTTTTTTTTTTTTTTTTTTTATATATTTTTTATTATATATATATATATATATATATATATAATAATATATAAAATATATGTTGTGTTGTGTGTGTGTGTGTGTGTATTAGTGATCTTCTTCGAAAACACATGACTCGAACCTTCATCTCTCCTTAATATTCTACGTGTTTCTTTTTCTCGTTCCCTTTCTTGGAAGAATCACATTACTTCTCTTTCTAAATCTAACAAGCTGAGTGTTGTGAAATACCTTCGGAATTTCTTCATGACCCCCATTTGTTTGCTCTTTATATGAATGTATTTCGCCCCTCATACATCTGGGGTGGTTCCACTCATACAACTATCCTTAAAAAGGTGGAGTCTAGGGATTTTCGTCTTATAAACTCTTTCGCTCTTACTAACTCTCTGTAGTCTCTTTTTGTCCGTCACTCTCTCTATACTATCGCTTTTACAACGAACATTGCTCTTCGGAACTCTCCCGTCGTATACCTCCTACACTGAGGAGTGCTAATGCGACACATTTTCTGCTCAATCTCATCCTTTCTCTGTCCAACTCTCTAACCCCAGACGTAATCGCTGTTCTCATTCTTACATGTACTCTACTGGTAAAGTCTTAAACACTCTCCCTTTATCTATTTTCCCAATTTCCTTTAACTTGCACACTTTCAAACGCTGTGCATTATAGGCCTTTAATCGACCATGATTAAAATATTCTCAACTCTGGTAGAAATTGGTGGTCCTCTGGCCTTTTCCACCAGAGAATATATATATATATATATATATATATATATATTATATATATATATATATATATATATATATATATATATATATATATATATATATATATATATATAATATATATATATATATATATATATAATATATATTATTAATGAAACAACCGAAAAATGAATGTCTAAGAAGTAAACTGCCCCCATATTATGTACAGTCGTGAACAGAAGTTCGTTCCTATTAGGCTGGAAATAAATATTTATATAAAATGGAAATAATTCATAAAAGCTCTATTTTGAATAAAAATAATATAAATGAAATAAATGATTTAATTGAACTGTGATTGGCTGAATCTGAATGATCCCTATTTTATATAATTATTTATTTCCAGCTTAATATTAACGAACTTCTGTTCACGACTGTACAATAAAAATTGCATTGCTTAATTAATTTAGGCTAAAGTGCATTCGTACAAAAATTTTAAAGTTTCCTTCATTTCTATAATTTTTATATTTTTTATTTTTTTATTTATTTTATTTAGTTTTTTCATTTTTTTCTTTTTTGCACAAATTCTGTGTAAGGATGTTTTTTTCACCTGCAATGCAGAACAAGCTCGTAACGATTCTCATTTTTATTTTAAATGTAAATGAAAATATTTTTTTGGAGAAAAAAATGTATATGAAATTTTTATGAATATGTTCTTAGAACTTCTTTGTGTCAGTTATTACCATATTATACGAATACGAATTTGATACTAAGAATATACATATACAGTGTATACTCGTATATATATATATATATATATATATATATATATATATATATATATATATATATATATATATATATATATATATATATATATATATATATATATATATATATATATATATATATATATATATATATATATATATATATATATATATATATATATATATATATATATATATATATATATATATATATATATATATATATATATATATATATTATATATATATATATATATATATATATATATATATATATATATATATATATATATATATATATATATATATATATATATATATATATATATATATATATATATATTTCACCTCTGGTGGACAAAGGCCAGAGGTCTACCAAAATTTCCACCAGAGCTTGGGGGAAGGTCTGAAACATGGTCAAATTAAAAGCCAAAATGACCTGATACACGTCGTTTGAAGGTGTGTCAGTTATAGAAAATTGGGAAAATAGATGAAGAGAGTGTGTTCCAAACTTTACCAGTAGAGTACATGTGAGATTGAGCATAGCGGTAAAGTCTGGGGTTAGAGAGTTGGACACAGAAAGGATGTGAGTGTGTAGAAAGGCGTGTCGCACGAGCCCTTCTCAATGGAGGAGGTATGCGACGAGAGAATTCAGAAGAGCAGTGTCCTTTGTAATAGCTTTAGTATAAAATTTACGCAACAATTCGACAGGCAGAAAGAGATTGGAGTGAATTAGTGAGAGCAGGTGAATTGATAAAATGAAAAGTCGAAGAGTTTTGGATAGTCTGTAGAGTTAGGAGATATGTAAATAGAACAGATGAATTTAGTTATAGAGTTGCAAGAAAGTTTAAGCCATAAAGTAAAGAATTCAGAAGACTCCAAATTAGAGACACGAGAACAAACAACATCGTTGTGCACATATGCTCAACATCCGCCTTTGGCTGGAAATTGAGGACAGAAACATTAGGAGGAAACAGAGTAGGGTTTTCTGTCAGAGCACTCAGACACCTGAGTTTCAGTTAAGAACAAGAGATGAGGTCTAGAAGAAGAGAGGTGTTGTTCGACAAAGTGGAAATTAGAAAAAGAGACCGCGAATGTTGCAGAAGTTAATGAAAAAAGAAGACCATGCACCAGGGCAAGTCGGCTTCAAGGTCTTGGTGGCACCAACCCCATTACCGGAGGCCACCAACTTCCAACTTCCAAGTGGTGTGGGGGAAGGGATGGATGAGAGGCATTCTTTAGATGGCGTCCCTCTTGGATTCTCCGAGGCAGTTTTATATTTCGCCATTTTCATATTTATTTTTAAGGTAATGTACGAGTAAGCGTTTGTATATTTGTGGAAGCATGAGAAAGGAGTCGGAGGAAGGAAAAGTGAGAGCATAGATACTCCATTGTGAGACAAGAGTACACTAGAGACCCTCTGAGATGGTGAATCGCGAAAAGGGACGAACCAAGGGTCAACGGAGTGAAATGGAATGGTCTAGCCCATCCTATCACCCTGCGATTAAGCCCAAAGGGGGGGTACTTTCGTCACTTCGGAAGGCACTACGTCCTTCCCCTATTATAAATAAATATATATATATATATATATATATATATATATATATATATATATATATATATATATATATATATATATATATATATATATATATATATATATATATATATATATATATATATATATATATATATATATATATATATATATATATATATATATATATATATATATATATATATATATATATA
>SEYY01019491.1:125000-135000 GCA_009176605.1 Armadillidium nasatum
ATATATATATATATATATATATATATATATATATATATATATATATATATATATATATATATATATATATATATATATATATATATATATATATATATATATATATATATATATATATATATATATATATATATATATATATATATATATATATATATATATATATATATATATATATATATTATATATATATATATATATATATATATATATATATATATATATATATATATAATATATATATATATCCCATCTCTTTCGAGATGGACTATTTGAGTAGAACTACCCGAAATATTTGAAGCATATTTCACACAGAGAGTAACAATGCCCAGATACAGAGTAAGCAATTGGGGTGGTGTGGAAAATTCTGAGGTCATCTCAGAAAACATAACTTTTTAGAAGATTGTTTGATGAGAGAAACAATGCGATGTTACTAAGAAAGTTCTTGTGAAAATGAAATTCTAAGAATACTGAAAAAAGGAGAAAGTTTGACTTTCCTAAGAAATTGCAACATTTGAATGGAAAATTACATTGAGACACTGGAAACAACACTGTTTTCTAATGAGCAAATAGAAATACAAGAGATCAGAGAAAGATGCTCCAAGAAAATCCTATTAGCATCAACTATTTTTGTACTTGAGTGTGATGTCTTTCAAAACGAAAGGGAGAAATCATCATCTTAAGATTGGATAGGTTATGACGTTGGTGAGAGTGGATAGGTTATGACGTTGGTGAGAGTGGATAGGTTATGACGTTGGTGAGAGAAGGTCAGTAATAAAATGTAGAAAAATAGTTAGTGAAAAGACAAAATTCTGAGTAACACCACAATTGACAAACTTGAAGCGTCAGCATAAAAGTTGAAAATTGATGGAATGGCAAGTTAGGGAAATATAGAAAACACTGGTGATATACTACAACTCTGAGGAACACTACTATTGATAGACACAACTAATATTGAGGACACAACTCTGAGGAACTAATACTAATAGATTTATAGGATGAACGATGCCCAATTTCAACAGCTGCTGTAGAATGACCGGAAAGGTAATCAGGGGGAAGAATAGATGCCGAAAGAGGGAATGTTAGGAACCAAATTTTGTGTTGTGTTTGCAAATACATTTGCAAACAGCATCCTTATAGAGAGCAAACAACTGGGGTGGTGTGAAGCACGTTTTTAAAATTTTTTTTATGTATTTTCGAAAAAAATACGAATAACATCCCTTTACAGAGTAAGCAATAAGGGTGGTGTGAAAAATTCCAAAGATGCCACAGGGTACCTAACTTTTAATAAGTTTATTTGGTAAGAAAAACAGTTTTCTGAAGAAAGATTAAGAGAAACTGAAATACTAAGAAATTAAGGAGTGAAAGGTTCGAGTTCCGTATTAAAGAATTTGTGTATAGATGTGTTGTTGTCGAGCAAATAGATGAGTAATGAGTTTTCTGTTTTTTGACAATTCTTAGATATAAGGAACAGATAAACATTTTTCATTTTTCAAGATAAGTGATAATCATTTTTAGGATTTTCAGTTTTAAAATTTAACTTGTACTTAAATGTACTCGATTTTTCACAAGCACATTTGGCGAAAGTACAAGTACTTTTGATTTTTGAAACCTCAAATACAAGTACTTATAAGTTTGTACTTAAGTACAAGTACAAGTACAAGTACTTGAACTAGGACCCAAGCCTGATATATATATATATATATATATATATATATATATATATATATATATATATATATATATATATATATATATATATATATATATATATATATATATATATATATATATATATATATATATATATATATATATATATATATATATATATATATATATATATATATATATATATATATATATATATATATATATATATATATATATATATATATATATATATATATATATATATATATATATATATATATATATATATATATATATATATATATATATATATATATATATATATGATATAGATTTAGATTCCTAGAATCTTTTATTTGTGTTTGGATGAGATGCTTCTCAAAATGAAATACTTAATATAAGGCTAGGTCGTCAGCATAAGAATGGAAATATGATTCTGCAATTAATATTAGATATTAGTGTCTCTCTCTCATTATTATTATTATCATCTTCGTCGAGGTCAATCTCAAATTTTGCAGCAGAAATTTGTTTCAACAACTTGGGCTTAAATTTCTGAGTGACCAACACGAAATAGTAATCAATAGACCAGGTCTAGTTTCTAAAAAGTTTGTTTATTATAATAAACATATTTTATAATAATAATAATAATAATAATAATAATAATAATAATAATAATAATAATAATAATAATAATAATTTATAATTATCGCTATTATTAATTTTTATTACTTTATTATATATATGTTGAACATAATCCTATGATACAAAGAGATTTCATACACTTTAACAGTAAGGTTGTACTATTTTTACTAGTATTACTGCTGGAGATGGTATTTATTTTTATTATAATTACTCATTATTATTATTATTATTATTATTATTATTATTATTATTATTATTATTATTATTATTATTGTCATTGATGTTGTTAATTTAATTATTGTTACCATTGATAGCTACTATTATAATTATCAGTATTATTATTAATTACTGTCATTGATATTATTATTATTAGTTTATTATTATTATTATTATTATTATTATTATTATTATTATTATTATTATTATTATTATTATTATTATTATTATTATTATTAATTATTCTTTTATTTTTTTTTTTATATTATTATTACTGAAAATTGTTGTTGAATAAATATTAAAATCCTGTTCCAGTTACTATTATTTTTATAATTACTATTACCATTACTCGTTGAATTGATCATTTGAATTTTGTTACTGAAAATGAATAAGGATTAGAGCTCAAAGATTAACAATATTTCTAAAAAAATTCTTATCCTGACTTGACATTTCTTGTTAGTATAAGCTTTGTTCTAATCATTATTATTATTGCCATCTTTACTATTTTATGTATTATCATTGCTAAAATATAGTATACTATTATAATTATCAGTATAATTATTAATTACTGTCATTGATATTACTATTATTATTATTATTGCTTTATCGTTACCTTTTCTTTTATTATATTACTATTACTGAAAATAGTTGTTGAATAAATATTAAAATCCTGTTCCCGTTGCTATTATTATAATTATCAGTATTATTATTAATTACTGTCATTGATATTATTATTAGTTTTTGTTATTACAATTATTATTATTATTATTGCTTTATCGTTACCTTTTCTTTAATTATATTACTATTACTGAAAATAGTTGTTGAATAAATATTAAAATCCTGTTCCCGTTACTATTATTTTTATAATTACTATAAATATAGTATTGTGTATTTCATCATTACTATATTTATTATTGCTCATTATATTATGTGCATCAGATTTGTATCTAAATGGTTATTAAAATATATTGATGAACTATTTATCACTAAACTTTGGGGTTCAATGGAAACCAATGTGTATTCCCTTAGAAGCCCCTTTTCAGAGTAATTATTTTGATTATTATTATTGTTATTATTATTATTATTATTATTATTATTATTATTATTATTATTATTATTATTATTATTATTATTATTATTATTATTATTATCATTATTATTATCATTATCATTATTATTATTATTATTATTATTATTATTATTATTATTATTATTATTATTATTATTATTATTATTATTATTATTATTATTATTATTATTATTATTATTCTATTTAGAAGTTTAGGACCTACTATAATATTGTAAACTTGTAAATTTACTTTCTTCTGAATAAACTGTGGAAATTGAAATTGCTATTGTCTTTATTGTTGTTATTTTTATTTATTATTATTATTATTATTATTATTATTATTATTATTATTATTATTATTATTATTATTATTATTGCTTATTATTAGTTTTTATTTTTTATTATTATTATTATTATTATTATTATTATTATTATTATTATTATTATTATTATTATTATTATTATTATTATTGCTATTGTTGCTTTTATTGTAGCTATTGTTTTTGTTTATAATTATTATTATTATTATTATTATTATTATTATTAATTTTATTATTATTATTATTATTATTATTATTATTATTATTGCTTATTTAAATTTAAAAAAATAAAAAAAATTTTTTGTTTATAATTATTATTATTATTATTATTATTATTATTATTATTATTATTATTATTATTATTATTATTAGTTTTATTTATTTATTTTCCAAATTTACAACAGACGTTTCTTTGTTCTTATCTTCCCAAGAGAAATACATCGGAATTGTGTTTTTCAGTATCTCAAAGGAATTTTCTCAGAATATGTCGTTATTAAAAAAAATTATATATATATATATATATATATATATATATATATATATATATATATATATATATATATATATATATATATATATATATATATATATATATATACCCTCTTGGGACACTGACAATTAAATAAATATTTAACTAATAAATTAATCTTCCAAATTTTTAATTTAAATTGAAAAGAATGATAACGTTAGTAAATAAACACCTTAAAATCTAATTTTAACATAACTTAAAATCTTAACATAGCATTTTTGTAATATATTGATAAATATAAAAAGTTGCAAGCGCAATCATATATATATATATATATATATATATATATATATATATATATATATATATATATATATATATATATATATATATATATATATATATATATATATATATATATATATATATATATATATATATATTATACAACAGCTCACGGGCAGAGACCTATTCAAGGAGGATAATATATATATATATATATATATATATATATATATATATATATATATATATATATATATATATATATATATATATATATATATATATATATATATATATCGGGTGGTTCCACTCACAGCTGTTCTTTAAAAGGTGGAGTCTACGGCTTTTCGTTTTAGCAACTCTTCTGCTCTCACTAACTCTCTTCATCTCTTTTTGGCTGTCGAATTGTTACGTCACTCTCTATACTATCGCTATCACAATGGACATTGCTCATTTGAACTCTCCCGCCGCATTCCTCCTCCATTGAGAAGGGCTTGTGCGACAAGCCTTTCTACACAATCTCTTAATTTCTTTGTCCGACTCTTTGACCCCAGACTTAACCGCTATGCTCAATCTTACATGTATTCTATTAGTAAAGTCTGGAACACACCCGCTTCATCTATTTTCCCAACTTCCTATTACTGACACCTTTAAACGCCGTGTATCGGGACATGTCGGCCCTTAATTTGACCAGATTTCTGATTTTCTCCCTAACTCTGGTGGAAATTAAAGTAGGCCTTAGACCTCTGCCCACTAGAGGTACTATAATATAATATAATATATATATATATATATATATATATATATATATATATATATATATA
The DNA here is from genome assembly GCA_009176605.1 of Armadillidium nasatum. Classification (NCBI taxonomy): domain Eukaryota; kingdom Metazoa; phylum Arthropoda; class Malacostraca; order Isopoda; family Armadillidiidae; genus Armadillidium; species Armadillidium nasatum. The sequence goes on from SEYY01019491.1 coordinate 130,479, forward strand.
TATATATATATATATATATATATATATATATATATATATATATATATATATATATATATATATATATATATATATATATATATATATATATATATATATATATATATATATATATATATATATATATATATATATATATATATATATATATATATATATATATATATATATATATATATATATATATATATATATATATATATATATATATATATATATATATATATATATATATATATATATATATATATATATATATATATATATATATATGAGTGTGTGTATGTATGTATGAACATTTGTAGCGACTCGCAAAGCAAGGATGGAAAAAGAAAGTAAAAAATTGTAAACTTTTTACTATTTTAACCAAATAAGCTATTAACCACCATTGATTTAGATATAATTTTAATGTGAAATTTAAATGTTTTAAAATTTAATTTCTTTGTAAACCTTTTAAATTAAACCTTCTTTTTCATAATTTTTTTTTCTTCAGAAAAGTATTTTTTTTTTCCTTTATGAAAGATTTTCCAGTTTATTTCCAATTAAAGGTAAAAAAAAAACAATTTTCTTTTTAGCATTCTTTTAGCTCTTCACCCCCACCCCCTCTCCCACTCACATCCCCGAAAATTAAAAAGCTTAAAACTCTCGACTGAATGAAAAATCTTTGAATTCTTCATGAAGGAAAAAAAATCAACCTTTCTTTTCTTTCTTTCTTTCTTTTTTCCTTTTTTTTTTTTTTCTCTGAAGATCAGCGCTGAGGGTCAAAAGTTTATCTTCAAGAGAAAATTTTAAATGAATGCTGAATATTGAAGACGGTTTAATTAACGATAGTGATTCTGGATATGTGCTTCTATACTCTGTAGCATTTATTATTATATACATATAAATATTTATATATAATAGTAAGGATGACGCGTGTATATATATATATATATATATATTTTTTTTTTATATATATATATAATAGTAAGCATGGTGTATTTGGGGTCCGAAATGGCATGTCGGTCTTTGATTTGCAATTGCAAATCTAGCTCGATCCGACCTATCTCACGTTCTTTCTTGAGCCCATTTTTGCAATGTTGCAAGCCCAGCCTAATTCTTGAACTTTTTCTTTTTGAGGATTCAACCCCATCCACTGATGGATGTACTCCCCCTTCCCTCCCTTAGAGGGTGGTAGCATAGCAACAGCGCCCCATTTTTTCAGCCTCTTTCCTGACCCTACTCCGAGAGTTCAACCACACCCGGAGGGATATACTTTCTCTACTTTCCCACTTTCTTCCACACCCGTTAGGAGAATAGCGTATCCACAGCACCCCATTTTTTCAATCTTTTTCCTGGCCCTGTTTTTGAGGGTTCAGTCACATCTAGGAGAGATATACTCAACCTCTTACCACCGTTTCCCCATGGGGTGGTGGCGTAGCCCGGCATCAAATTTTTCTCAACCTTTTCCCCTGACCCTGTTTTGACCATTTACTGTTTCTCACACTCCTTCTCTGAGGCTATTTTGGTGGAGTTTTCATTTTACCAAACATTTATTCCATTTTCAACAACCTTATATTCTTTGAATTTAAATTTTTTTTCACTATGTATATATTATTATTTCATTTTATTTAATATATTCTAAACTAGCGCCCATTTTCTTTACAAAGCTATAACTAAAATAATTTGTTATTTCCCTTTATTATTCACATTTTCTTAATTTTTTAAACCTATAAACGAGTATTGAAATACATGCATACATAAACTACCACATACACTCACACACACACTCAGAAAGGCACACACACACACACACACACACACACACACACACACACACACACACACACACATATATATATATATATATATATATATATATATATATATATATATATATATATATATATATATATATATATATATATATATATATATATATATAATCTGACTGCTGTCGGATTTGGACGTGTTAGAAACAGCTGGAAAAGAAGAAAAAAGAGCCAAAGAATGGATTGGAAATTGGTCTAAAGATCCGAAGTCTTTTGACGAAATGTTAAAGTTTTTCCTTCTGAAGAAAGAAGAGAATAGACTGAATGCAAAAAGTGAATCCAGATTATTATTTAGAAGTAAATAAAAAAATTTTGGAGTCTAAGAAAATATTTAAAAATTTTTTTTAGTAAATTTAATATTTGAAATTAAAATAAGTTATAACAAAATTAATATTTTAGCAAATTCAAGAGGAGCAACAAAATTTTCGAGCCAGGTCTTTTAAATAATTTTCAAATATAAATCATCTATGAAGCAACAAAATTTTTAAATAGGTTCTTTTAAATAACTTTCATCGAACAAATGTTTAGAACTGGAAATTATTGAAACTTCTAGATAACTTCTGGTAGTTAAAGGATGGGGATTTTGACAGAGTCAGGACAAATGAAGAATTCTTCGCATGGTTCTAGATGTTGGGAACCTTTTAAACCAGTTTTTTTCTTCCCACCCACGGTTGCAGGAATATGAAGTTTCTGCAGCCGACACCACCCTGCATTTTGCGGGATATGGTGTAGAGTATAATATAATATATATATATATATATATATATATATATATATATATATATATATATATATATATATATATATATATATATATATATATATATATATATATATATATATATATATATATATAGATTTTTATTTATACTTTCCTCATACTATCTCGCTACATTCAAGGATTTCTACAACATTTATCAAGAACTTTATATACGTTTCTACTTTAAAATGTTACATAAACTTCAGTCAATTAGCATCTATTTTTTTAAGAAATAATCAGTTTTCTTTCATGCAAGATTTTGATATCGGTCGTTTTTTACCAATACCAATACTGATACTAAAGAAACTTTTATATACCGATATTTGATACTCCTCGCTACCATAAACTTTGTTTATATTATCCTATACCGATACCTATACTTGACTCCATCCCTAATATATATATATATATATATATATATATATATATATATATATATATATATATATATATATATATATATATATATATATATATATATATATATATATATATATAATATATATATATATATATATATATATATATATATATATATATATATATATATATATATATATATATATATATATATATATTATATATATTATATATATATATATATATATATATATATATATATATATATATATATATATATATATATATATATATATATATATATATATATATATATATATATATATATATATATATATATATATATATATATATAATATTTCAACCACTTTTATTTAAAGCAGCAAATTTTCAACTTGGATGTATTTTATATGCAGAGTTTATTTTACGAGACAGGCAGAAACACACACTTTCTTCGTACACAAACAAAACAAGCAAATTATGATACGTAAAGCCGACAACGGAGATAATATAATAGTTATGAATTATAGCACCAACATACTGAAAGCACACACACTCTTAGATAATAACCATACTTATAGGAAACTCAATATAAACCCAATACTCTCGCAAGTATTCTATTTCAAGCATTATGCTAAACCGTTATTTCCCAACGATGTTTGCAAAATTTAATTGTAAATAACTCTAACATACTATATTTTTGTGGTATACCGAAAGTACACAACCCAAAATGTACGTTGCAACCCATGATTTCAGCTAAGAGAGATTGGTTTCACAAGCTATGTAAGTGGCTGCTTCCTCATTATCACTTCATTTTGGAAAAATTTCTTCATCCCATATTAAAAAACACCAGTGACTTCACAACAAAAATTGGCAGATCCATACCATGTAACCATAAATTAGTAAGCTTCATTGTCATCACTCTTTTTCACAAAATAAAACTTTTTGTGGCAGTTGAACATGAAGAATATTTGACAGATTTCCTCAAACATGAAAATTTCATTATTCCGTTAAATTCATTCATTTCCTTTATATGAATTTTGTATGACAAGAAATAAATTTAGTTTGAATAATTCTTATTAAATACAGATTTTGGGAGCCACAATGCTTTTCTTTGCAACTTAGCTTGCTTTTACATGGAGAACGTTGAAAAGTGTTTATTGAACACCTTACCTCTTCACTCATCAATTACTTGTTGGTACAGATACATGAATGATGTATTGACGGTAATGTATAATTATTTGCTTTTAAACGAGTTATCCATACAATTAAACAATTTGCCTACCACCATTAAATTTACAATAGAAGAACAGGTCAGCAGCAATATAAATGTTTTCTTGAACTTCAAATCGTACAAGAAAGCAATTTGTCATTTAAAACCTTTCACAAACCTACTGAAAGCCACACATTCCTACATACCTTTTGTAATCACCCTCACTATATTAAACATACTATGTTGTTAATATGATCTTGCTAGCTTTCAGATTATCCGATCCCACAAATCTGGATGACGAAATTACTCTTGTTCGACATATTTAAATGTCAAGGATACAACATTGATAACATTCATAAAATTAATCGCACCAAAATG
>SEYY01019491.1:140000-145000 GCA_009176605.1 Armadillidium nasatum
TCATTCTTCTTCAACCCTCTCACATCATCCATATATAATATTGTAATTTATCCTGTATTAGAAACGATTCTTTTTTAAGTTAATTACTAAACTGGCGTAAGAATTGGCGATATTTTTCCTGCGGATCTTTTTAGCCTTGTAACATTCTTTGGTAAACTGCTCCGATTTTGTTAAATAATTTCTTCTTTCCTTGATGATATTTTAAGTTCATTCAACTCTTACACTATCTTCCTAATGGTTATTGTTTCTGATTTTTTTCCTATTAATTAAAATTATTTTAGTCTATCAGAGATTTTCAAAATTTTTTATTCTTCTAACATTATTCGAGATCGACAGTATTGTTTCCTTAACTTCGACTACTGATCTTCTCTTCCTTCTTTCTGATTATTAGACCTCTTGTTTTGACATTTAAGAGAATTTGCTACTATGACAGTAGACGTATCGAATATTTTTTTATAAAAGTTTCTCAAAAACGTTATATATTTTCATTGCCATCTTTCGGTATCTATTCTTCTCTTTGTTTTATTTCAGATTTTCTTCCTTTTCATCCTAATGCAACTATTGCAATGTATCCTTTAAATCTTTTAATGATGGTTTTCCTAAAGGTTCTGTATATCCTCAAACCTCTCTCTAAACTGTTCGTTTTTCCTCTTTTCATCGGTATCTTCCTCATCTATTCACTCTTTTGACATTATCTCAGGTCTTCATAAACCAAGTTCCTTTATTTATTCTTGGGACAAATAAACTGTTAATTGTGCCTATCTTCTTCTCGGATCAATACTATTACTTTTTATTATATTATTACTTTTCTTTTTATTAACGATTTTCTTTACTTTAATCTTGATACTAATTATTTCAACTAAATGTTCTGTGTGTGTGTGTGTGTGTGTGTGTGTGTGTGTACGCGTGTGTTTGTATGGCAATAAATAATGATTTACACATTTGCTCTCTTTCCTTTCCAGATTCATAGATTTTATTTTTATTTGTTTTTGTTTATATAATAAATTCTATTATACAGAAACTCAAATTTCTTACTACCATATTTGCAGTTCATATCTTAAAGTTACTAGCTCTCTTAGTTAAAACACAGTATTAATACTTGGTAGTCTTTCTAATTTGTATCGAGTATTTAAAGTCTTAAGTAAAGGTCTCTAATTAACCCTTTAATTAATGTTTTCATTCCATCTCCCCAAAACAAATTCCTTCCCCATTCTCATTTTAAAATGACATTTCCTTATATATATATATATATATATATATATATATATATATATATATATATATATATATATATATATATATATATATATATATATATATATATATATTCCAACTTCCTTTGCTGTGCAAACCTTCAATTGGGGCCACATCGTCCTTTAATTTGGCTCTTCAGGAGAGTTTTTATAACTCTATAGGTAGGAAATTGGTAGGCCTCTGAACTTTTCCCACCAGAGGATATATATATATAATAATATATATATATATATATATATATATATATATATATATATATATATATATATATATATATATATATATATATATATATATATATATATATATAATGTGTGTGTTTGTGATTGCAACATTGCACTATGCTCAGCAAAGCAAACAGAATGACTTGATATCTCCTTTAGTTCAAAGAAACATCCTTTATTATTTAATCATTATTCCTACAGAGCAAACGTTAAGCAAACTGTACTACTTGCTTATCTTACTGATGGGAACGAAAAATTTCTAGGATTATAACGTTACTTTTTAAATATATTGTAACCTCTGAAAAAGATTATTATAATTTATTATTATTATTATAATTTAAAATTTCGATTTTTAGAGCCATTGCGCATTTTTATTTATATATTTATATATATATTTTATATATATATATATATATATATTATATATATATATATATATATATATATATATATATATATATATATATATATATATATATATATATATATATATATATATATATATATATATTATATATATATATATATATATATATATATATATATATATATATATATATATATATATATATATATAATATATAGTATGTAGTCAAATTCTTTCCCTTCAGGTCCCTTGCGTCAGCTCTAAATGGTTTATGAGTGTATGTTACCATTTTTGGAAAGAAAAGATTGATTTGGTGAACGGAATATTAATTCTGGAGCAGTTGCATGAAAGGACATATATATATATATATATATATATATATATATATATATATATATATATATATATATATATATATATATATATATATATATATATATATATATATATATATATATATATATATATATATATATAATAATATAATAAAATATAATATATATATATATATATATATATATATTTATATTATATATATATATATATATATATATATTATATATAATATAATAATATATATATATTATATATATATTATAATATATATATATATATATTATATATTATATATATATATATATATATATATATATATATATATATATATATATATATATATATATATATATATATATATATATATATATATATATATATATATATATATATATATATATATATATATATATATATATATATATATATATATATATATATATATATATATATATATATATATATATATATATATATATATATATATATATATATATATATATATATATTATATAATATATACTATATATATATATATATATATTCTGCTCTGGTGGTCAAAGGCCAGAGGCCTACCAGTATCCACCAGAGTTGGATCAGAGGGCTGGACTGAGAAAGGATGAGATTGCAGAGAAGCGTGTCTCACGAGCCCTTCTCAATGTAGAAAGTGTGCAACGGGAGACTTGTGAAGAGCAGTATCCGTTGTATTAGCGATATTATAGAAAAAGTGATGCAATAATTCGACTGATAGAAAGACACTGCAGAGAGTTAGAGAGCGAAGGAGTTGATAAGAAGAAAAGTCGTAGATTCCACCTTTTCAAGGAGAACAATATGAGTGGAACCACCCCATATGTGTGAGGCATACTCCATACAGGGCCAAACAATACCCATATATAAAACAAGCAACTGTGGTAACGTGAAAAATTTCCGAAGGCGCCTCAGGACACCCGACTTCTTTGAAGCTCATTTAGAAAGAGAAATAATGTGATATTTCCATTAAAGATCGCGAGAAAAAGATATACAGATAATATTAAGAAGATTTTAGTTGTGTTTTCGAATAAGATATCATAGTTGTGTGGAAAGTTGTGTCGAGTAAAGAGATTTTGGAATTTAGTTTTTTTGAGGCATTGAAAACGACCATGTTTTTTCCTGCAACATAAAAAAGATCAGAGGTTAGTTGCTCCAAGGCCACCCTACTTTCGTCAATTAACTCCTTTTGGGAGGGGGGCGTCTTTCAAATTGAAAAGAGTAATGAAGAGTAGAGTCATCGGCATTGGATTGGATGAGGGATGAAATAATAGAGAGAAGGTCATTATTGAAAAATAGATAAAGAGTTGGAAACATCACAGGTCACTGAGAAACACCACTATTTATAGACTTCCAAATATTATGCATATTTAAAATATTGTTATAGTTTTAAACTGTGTCAGTGGGCGTAGCTAAAGTATCTTGTAGAGAGACGATTGGCTGAAAATTTAATCTAAATATTAGACCCATGTTACTTTGAAAAATGTTCAACCCAAGCATAATAGTGCATTATTCCTGTCCACGATAGTACATAATAATTAATATAAATAAGTTATAAGTGTATTTAAATAATAATGTTTTAGTAAAATTACCCAATTTTCTGTAAAATATTTTCTATGATTTCTAATTCAAATTTACGGTAACTTTTGTTATCAGGTTTTACTAAATTTTCCTTCCTTAATTAAACTAAGTTAAATATAAATAAAGTGCTTTGTAAAAATAATGATTGTAAAAGATGTAAAAAAATAAGCTTTATCAGAAAAAATAGAAATTGTGTTGAAAATAAATAGCAAGCTTGTTAAAAATTAAAGTCGAAATGAGCAAATTTTCTTAAATAATTTTTCGTTGATTATCCCGCGTTTTTATTTCCCTGGAAACTCGAATAAATAACTTTTTTGGATAAAAATATGATTTGTTTATATATATATATATATATATATATATATATATATATATATATATATATATATATATATATATATATATATATATATATATATATATATATATATATATATATATATATATATATATATATATATATATATATATATATATATATATATATATATATATATATATATATATATATATATATATATATATATATATATATATATATATATATATATATATATTATATTAATTTAATTAAATATATAATATTATAATATAATATTTTAAAAAAAAAAAAAAAAAAAAAAAAAAAAAAAAAAAAAAAAAAAAAAAAAAAAAAAAAAAAAAAAAAAAAAAAAAAAAATTTAATATTAATTAATAATTTTTTTAAGTTATAAGAATATTTTAAGAATGAGGATGTTATACATTTTGAATGAAAATTAATGAAAAGTGGAAAACACTCTCATTTTCGAGATAATTTCAGAAGGTATCCCAAGCAGATAGACATAGCATTCACTTTTACCAGCAGCCCAGAAGCAGTCGTTCCCAAAGAAGTAGCAGCATCAGCAGCCACCGACCAAGAAGAAACAGACGCCTTCCTCTACAGGAAGCTGTGAAAAGTAGCTTGGCCACCACACCTTTGTCCTTGGTTACATGTTCATAGTAACAAGCTCCAAGAAGGTCTCTAAGGTTCCGAAAGAAGCTGCTACCTCCCCTACCCTTCAAAGGGCACCCAGTTTGGCAGTAGTACTTAATCCTTGACTGTGCTTCCTCCTTTGAAATGGTTTCCCAACAGAAGCAGCCACTGCAAAAGGCCTGAAGAGAGGTAAGTGGTGGGAAAACACGTCTTCCAGTCAGCATACAACAAAGGGACACAAGAACACCCATCCTTCTGA
>SEYY01019491.1:150000-152500 GCA_009176605.1 Armadillidium nasatum
AAAAAAAAAAAAAAAAAAAAAAATTATAAACCTGCAAGGGTTTTTTTTAATTTTTTTTATTAACTTTATATATTTTAGTAACATTTTCTGTGTTGAATGTATATTTGCTGAATCAGAAAATGACCTCCATCTATATTATAATTTTCATTATTTGAAATCCAAGTTGGCACATAATGTAAATTAATATTTTTCTTCGCTAGTACAATGCTCTGGCAAATATTATTTCGTCATTATATTACAATAAAAATCTAAAAATATTATGAAAAATATTTTATATTTAAAGGACTAATGTATATTTGCTTCGATCATGATTTAAAAAGAGAAAATAATTTAAAAACAACCTTTTTAATATTAAACTTTTAAAATTTCTTCTCGGAATAAAGGAATTTTCGATTTCGAATTCTTGAGGTAAAAACATTATTTGTGATTTATGTTGAATGCATTATTATAAGGTTCTTTTGTGTTCTTTGTTATTGTTATTATTATTATTATTATTATTATTATTATTATTATTATTATTATTATTATATTATTATATATATATTATATATATATATATATATATATATATATATATATATATATATATATATATTATATATATATATATATATATATATATAATATATAATATATATATATATATATAATCAGAGGCGGTCATTCCGGATATGCTAGGTAAGCGGCGCATACCAAATTTCAACAGATTAATGAATCTGAGAGAAGGTCACAGAAAGAAGGATAGATTCCGAAAGAGAGAAGTTTGGAAATCAAAGCTTTGTGCCAGACTCTATCGAAAGCTTTCGATATGTCTAGCGCAACAGCAAAAGATTCACCGAAATGCCGAAGAGCGGAGGACCAAGAGTCAGAGAGAAGGGAAAGGAGATCACCAGTAGAGCGTTTCTTACGAAAGCCATACTGGCGATCAGAGATAAGATTAGAAGAATTGAGATGTTTCCAAATCTTCCTGTTAAGGATAGATTCGAAAACTTTAGAAAGAACGGAGGTTAAAGAAATAGGACGATAGTTAGAGGGTTGAGAGGGGTCCCCTTTCTTCGGCACAGGCTGAATGAGCGCACTTTTCCAGCAAGAAGGGAAGGTTGAAGTAGAAAGACATAGACGAAAAAGTTTACCAAGGCAGGGTGCAAGCTCGGAAGCACAAGTTTTGAGAACCACAGGAGGGATACCGTCAGGACCGTACGCCTTCTTAGTGTTAAGCTCAGAGAGAGCAGAAATGACGTCTTTAGAAGAAATTATAATTTTAGGCATAAATGAGTTAGAGGGGGTTGAAGGAGAAGGAACAGCTCCGGAATCGTCTAAGGTTGAATTGGAAGCAAAAGTTTGAGCGAAGAGTTCAGCTTTAGAGGAAGGCAAAAGCGGCAGTTGTACCGTCAGAAGATACTAGAGGAGGGAAAGAGGAAGAAGCAAAGTTAGAGTTGACATTTTTTGCAAAATGCCAGAAAGGGCGTGAGGAAGTAGAACCAGAAAGATTATTGCATTTTAAGCGGAGAAAGGAGTTTTTAGTATTACGGAGAATAGATTTTGCACGATTCCGGGATGAAATATAAGTTGCATGAGTTTCAGGAGTTTGAAGACGACGGTAATTCCCTGAAGGCAGCATCCCTGTGGCGGATAGCACGAGAACAAGCAGAGTTAAACCAAGGTTTGTTAGGTTTAGTAGAAGGGAAAGAATATGGAATGTACGCCTCCATGCCAGAGAGAATCACCTCGGTTATGCGCTCTGCACACTCAGAGGGACCCCTCCCACGGAAACAGTAATCATTCCATGGAAAATCAGAGAAGTACAACCGCAAGTCAGACCAGTTAGTGGCACCGAAATGCCAGAAACGTCTCCTCGCCGAAGGCGGGGGCCGTTCTTGCGGAAGACTTGAAGAGACAGGACAAGATACAGAGATAAGAAGGTGATCGGAGGAACCCAGAGGAGGAAAGAGTTTAACAGTATAAGGAGAAGGATAAGAAGTTAGGAAAAGATCAAGTATGTTGGGTTCATCACCAAGGCGATCAGGGATACGGGTAGGGAGATGCACCAACTGCTCAAGGTTGTTCTGGATAGAAAATTGGAAGGCGAGTTCACCAGCTGGGTCGTGAGAACTAGATGAAAGCCATTGGCGGTGGTGAACATTGAAATCACCTAATATGATGATTTCGGAGAAAGGAGAAGAAGAAAGAATGTGTTCTATTTTGGAGTTAAGATAGTCGAAGAATTTTGGATAGTCTGTAGAATTAGGAGATAAGTAGACAGAACATAATAAATTTAGTTGTAGAGTTGCAAGAAAGTTTAAGCCATAGAGTAGAGAATTCAGAAGACTCCAAATTAGAGACACGAGAACAGACAACATCGTTGCGCACATAAGCGCAACATCCGCATTTGGCTGAAAATTGAGGATAGAGACAGTAGGAGGAAACAGAGTAAGGCTTGCTGTCAGAGCACTCAGACACCTGAGTTTCGGTTAAGAATAAGAGATGAGGTCTAGAAGAA
>SEYY01019491.1:157500-162500 GCA_009176605.1 Armadillidium nasatum
TGGTGCTTGCGATGTCTGATATACGAATGAGATTGTCCAGAGGAGCGGAGAGATGAATCTTGAATGAATGAAGAAAATAATAAAAGGGAATAAAAGATCGTTCTCTTATTGTTATGGTTCTTTTGAATGATTGGATTTGAGGCAGAGATGGCACTTCTATTGAATAACTCTGCAATTGGGAATGTATCTCAATCACTGATGTGGTTTGCGGGACTTATTTCTGCACTCTATTATGAAAACAGTATTTTAAATATTCGAAACCTTGAAAAGGAAAGCGCAAGGAAATAATATAGAGACTTAAAGAGGAATGTGAAATTGTATTTCGTCTTTTATCTCATTTAATCCGTTTATGTAATATTTTTAATACTTTAAAAAAAAAAAAAAAAAAATTCCGAAACGGGGAAGAATATAAATAAGAACAAGAATAAAAGGAATACAAGAACAGGATCTTTATTCCAATAAAATTTTCATAAAAAATTAAAATAAAAAGATATAAAAAAAAAAAAAAAAAAAAAAAAAAAAAAAAAAAAAAAAAAAAAAAAAAAAAAATAAAAAAAATAAAAAAAAATAATAATAATAAAAAAAAAAATAGTATTAAACCTGCGTTTCCTCTTTAATGTTTTATTCTGACTGCAGAACTTCGTTACGCACTGAAAACCATTTACAAAATGTTTTAAAGGGGAGCGAATACAAACCACTTTTGCTGCTGCCTCTGATGCGTGCAACACAAATTTTCAATTCTCTTTACAAACTTTATGCATACGTATGACACACGCAATATATATATATATATATATATATATATATATATATATATATATATATATATATATATATATATATATATATATATATATATATATATATATATATATATTATATATATATATATATATATATATATATATATATATATATATATATATATATATATATATATATATATATATATATATATATATATATATATATATATATATATATATATATATATATATATATATATATATTATAATTTTACTTATTGTAGAATCTCACAAAACTGAAGTGGTGTCGACTACAGGTGTCTAATATCTCCATTGATCTAATATCAAAATTTTTCCTCTTTTATCAAACTTTCGATTTTGTCCCAACTCTTCTCTGAATTCATTTTTTTCTTCTGATCTAAATACTTTATTCATTCTGCAGTGATGTTCAAACCATATTAGGTATCCTTGTTCATCGTTTTCTTGGAAACACATTCCAGTCGAACATTTCTCAGATTATTACACACTCTTGAACTTGTCCCTTATTATTTGGTAAATAGCTCTTACACCTTTCAATTCCATGAAATCCGCTCTTTTACTTTTCCCTTCATTATGTACCTAGGATTCGAACCCATTTCATGGCAGTGGGCATAATAAGTTTTATAACCTTTTTATTAACTTCGAATCCTTCAAATTGCTTGTTTGAAAATTTCTTTACTAGTATTCTAGTATAATACTTCTCTTTTATCTAAATCTTCTTATTTACTACATCTCTTCCCCTTCAAATAAATTACAATTTCGGCCTGTGTACCTTCTACAATCTCCTATAATCTCGGAACTTATTTTGCTGAACCATTAGATCTTTAAACTGGAAGATCCTTCGTTTGCAATCCAATTCTTCTTGTACCATGTCTTCTAGTCATCCCTCTAATTCTTTTTATATTAATTATTTTCCTCTTTCTCAAACATTTTACTTCTTCTAAATGATACATCTCTCCTTTTTTATCATTTCATTTCTTCTCATTTTTATCCTCTTAAATTCCTCTCAATTTTTTTATCATTTTACCTCAAAGAACTTTGACAATGAATATTTATTTCTCTTTCTCATTTCATCAAGCCATATATATATATATAATATATATATATATATATATATATATATATATATATATATATATATATATATATATATATATATATATATATATATATATATATAGCTTTCGTGGCCTGTATCAGTCCACCTCTTTCAGGGCCAGTCTGAGAGTAATCTTCTAAATAATTTTCAGTTCAAATCCTTACTGATGAATTAGTTGGTTTGTCTTAATCGTTCTCGTGTCCATTCGTTCAGAGTATGCTTTATACTATCACACGATGCGGATTGTTTTAAGTATTCGTTCATAATGTTATCGATTTTATAGTTTCCGCTGTCTCTATTGAAGTTGTTACTGTTTTTTATTGCATACGATTCGTAGAACTTTCGGTAGTTGTGATCTTTTATATATTTTAATGTTTTAAATTTGTCCATTTTTATCATGTGTCCCTCCTTTTCTAGATGAGATATCAATGGTGAGGACTGATTATATGTGCGCAAGTCATATGAATGTTAGTATCTGCGTCTGTCGATGTCAACCGTCTCTCCGATGTAAACTTCGTTGCACACATTGCAAGGGATGCCGTAAATTCCGGATTTCTGGTTATTGTTTAGTTTTGGTATGAGTATCTTATTTAAGAAAAACATATATATATATATATATATATATATATATATATATATATATATATATATTATATATAATATATTATATATATATATATATATATATATTATGTTTATGACATATGTTTATGACAGCATGATAGTAGATTTAAAATTTTGAATTATTCATGAAAATAACAAATTTTTCTTTGCTGTTTCATAACAAATAATTCAATATTGATAAATTAAATTTATCAGTCATACAAACTGCACAAAATATTTTTTAATAAAATGCAAAATTCTGGTTATCTGAAACTTTCTTTATATTCCGATTTTCTTTTAATTTTATTTTTTTTATAATTGAGTGGGAGGAGGGGGTGATGGTGGGGGGTGGAAGAGGAAAATGGAATAGAGAAGGTTGAAACAAGCTGATTGCGGAAAATACAATGTTTTGAGAAATATCTAAGCATTCAATAAATTAAGAGCTATTATATATATATATATATATATATATATATATATATATATATATATATATATATATATATATATATATATATATATATATATATATTATATATATATATATATATATATATATATATATATATATATATATATATATATAATATATATATATATATATATATATATATATATATATATATATATATATATATATATATATATATATATATATATATATATATATATATATATATATATATATATATATATATATATATATATATATATATATATATATATATATATAATATATATATATATATATATATATATATATATATATATATATATATATTATATATATATATATATATATATATATATATATATATATATATATATATATAAGTATATATATATATATATATATATATATATATATATAATATATGTATTGAGAGAGAGAGAGGCAAAACTAAAGACAACTTCTGTAATTGTTTTTCTGGTAAATACAGTAAAGTTTGTCTTTTTTTTCGGGAGTGTGTCCTTTTAAAAGTTTTAAAGCTTTTAAACTTAAAAATTATTGCACAGAAAGAAAAAGAATTTTTTTTTATGCGTCTAAATTGTTGAAGGCCATTTTGTGTGTATTTGTGAATTTGTATTTGTGGTCGAAAGTTTTGGCAATTTAATTTTTAGGTGTTGAGAAAGAAGATCGAAAAATTTTCACTTTGAGGATTGGTCACTTTCAGTGTTTTTTTTTTTTTTAGAACGAGGGGAAAGAGAGGAGTCTAGAGGTACAGTGAAATATATATGATAAATAAAAAGAGAATAATTTATTATAGTTGATGATTAATTTATATTGATTATTAAGGTAAATACCTCTGTAGTGAATATCAGAAAGCTCCAAACATTACTAAATGATCCCTTGTATTTTTATTTAATATATATATATATATATATATATATATATATATATATATATATATATATATATATATATATATATATATATATATATATATATATATATATATATATATATTTATTATTTTTTTTTTAATTTATTTATTTATTTATTTATTTGTCGGTGAATGTGATTTCAAAGGCACAGCCCAAGTAATGCAAGATTATTCATATGAAATATTTATTAGGTTAGGCCAAAACATTCCTATTCATCCCAAATTTCAGTGTCCAATAGTTCGTCCATTACGAACTTCATTGATACAGAAAGTATCTTAAGCTTATTCACCATCCTACATCTTACACTGTGAGTTTATACAGGAGTCATTAGTAGACGCTTCTTCCTGTCTCATCTGCACAATTAGAATGCTTCACCTTACACTCTGCTCAAATTTAAAAAAATAAATAAATAAAAAAAAAAAAAAAAATATATATATATATATATATATATATATATATATATATATATATATATATATATATATATATATATATATATATATATATATATATATATATATATATATATATATATCAGTGAATTTTCACTGAATAAATATTGCGAAAAATAGTATAGACTGAGAGATACCTGAGCTTGTGATTTAGAAATTCCGAATAAATCGAGATTTAGAGCTCTAGAAACAACCAGATAACTTTTCTTAAAATTATTTATAAGAAAAAGATTAGAGGTAAATGAAGAATATAAAATTAAGATAAATCATTTAAGTACAGTATTAAAGAATATTAAGTATTAAAGAATATAGAATAAATATAACTTATGTATTATTATTGATTTAAAGAGTGATGTTCTTTTAATTTATACATATCTATCTATACCATATTCAGTTGTGTTGACTATCAAGAAATAGGAAGCAATTCTAAAATGGGAAAAACACATAAATCGATAAGGGGAATTTGAATCAAGATTTTGTGTGCCAGAGTCTATCGAAGGTTTTCAATATTAAACATCGCAGCAAAAGATTAACCTAAATTCCTAATAGCAGAGGACTATGAGTCTTAGAAAAGGGAAAGGAAAGAACGTCTTACTAAAATCATAAAGATAGAGATAAGATTAGTAGAATAATGCTAAACGAAAATAATAATAATAATAATATTTATAATAATAA
>SEYY01019491.1:172500-177500 GCA_009176605.1 Armadillidium nasatum
ATATATATATATATATATATATATATACGATGAAGACAGAATGGTGTGCAGAATGCTTAAATCCGAGGTTGAAGGAGGTAGAGGGAGAGGAAGTCCAAAATGGAGATGGATGGATGGAGTGAGGGAGATTTTGGGAGGAAGGGGTTTGAATTTGGAAGAGGGCAGGAGAGTTCCGGAGGAAAGAAAGAGATAGAAGGCTGTGTTAAGGGGAATGAAAGGTGAGATATGTATGTATGTATGTATGTGAATGTGAGAAGGAATTACGGTGGGCACCAACCTACGAGAGTGGGAAAGGTGGAAAGCGAATATATATATATATATATATATAATATATATATATATATATATATATATATATATATATATATATATATATATATATATATATATATATATATATATATATATATATATATATATATATATATAATAATATAAAAATAAACTAGAACCAAAATAAAACAGTTTTAAAATCTGTTCAGAAAACTTTTTCGAGGAGATTTCTTGAATCATTTGTTATTAAAAATACTAAAAATATGAACATTAATAGAAAAGTATTTTATCTGGATCCAATTGCGAATAATGTTTTAAAGGAGATCCCTTATTTTAGAAATGTATTTTCATCGGTTTGTCGCTAGTTTTTTCTGCTTTATTGACATTTTTGAGCTGCTTGTTTCTTTCATGGCTATCTTTTTCGTTTCACTTAAATAAGGAGACTTTGTTGTAGTCTCGAAAGCTTGTGAAAAATTTTAAAACGTTTTATTTAGGTTCAAATTTATTTATTTTTTAAAACTGTGTTTTAGTGTTTTTTATTTTTTTTCTGGAGGGGGGGATTTTTTCTTCTTAAATTTTTGTAGTGCGGTTTAGGCACTTGGATTGTTATATATATATATATATAATATATATATATATATATATATATATATATATATATATATATATATATATATATATATATATATATATATATATATATATATATATATATATATATATATATATATATATATATATATATATATATATATATATATATATATATATATATATATATATATATATATATATATATATATATATATATATATATATATATATATATATATATATATATATATATATATATATATATATATATCGCCTTCAAATACCTGAAATTCGTACTTTTTATATTTCACTCCGTACTAGTGCCAAATCTGTTCTTCGAAATAGTAAAAAAAGAAATTTTTTTTAGGAAGTGTAACAATGTTTCTGGCTCCTCTACCTCTTGCTCTTGCACCATCCTTGATGATCTTCCATAGAGGAGTATAGGGGTGTTTATCCGCTTAAGAACTTCGCCCCATTCTTAGTAAAACACATGAAACTGTCAACCGCTCTACCACACGGTCGCACAGCAGCACCGTCACCCCACATCATAAGAAGCACACAAAATGTTTTCATTTTCTTACTTGTGGAATATAATACCCTATAATATAAAAGTTTCTTTAATATATCATCCTGTTTCTATTTATCATTTTATTATTCTTTTCCCACTTATTTTTTTTCCACATTTCAATGCAATATTTTAGCGACGATATGAGTGCATTACTACTGACGACATTACGTCCTCTCTCTCTCTCTCTCTCTCTCTCTCTCTCTCTCTCTCTCTCTCTCTCTCTCTCTATATATATATATATATATATATATATATATATATATATATATATATATATATATATATATATATATATATATATATATATATATATATATATATATATATATATATATATAATATATATATATATATATATATATATATATATATATATATATATATATATATATATATATATATATATATATATATATATATATATATATATATATATGAAAATAGATTGAAGAAGTGAAATTCGTGGAAGGTGGAAAGAAAGATTCAGAAGTGCATCGTACTAAAAATAAAATTTCTACTCTCGAAATTTTTTTTTTTTAAATTTTACATTTCATATAATAATGATGTTTTCGTTTTCTCAAGATCTCCCAATTTCAAAACATTCATTTTGACGAGTTTTCAAAATTGGATGAGTAGGAAAGTCTAAAAAATAGTATTGATTTACGTCATTGCGTTGGGCCTAACTTGTCAATGTTGGTTATTAAAGCTCAATTCAAGGTCTTTAGAAGGTAAGATTTTCATCTAATGCATATAATTTTACAAAATATATTCTTTTAATCTATTTCTTCTTATAATGTATAAAAAACTGTTCAAAAATTTAACAATTACACAGTTGTCACAACAAATTATATATTTAATAGGGTCATATTTGTACGAGATATTTATCATTTGTTAGATTGATCTTTTTTTTAAATGTTTACTCGTGTTTTATTTTATTTTTTTTTATTTATTTTTTTTTTTTTAATAAAGAGAACATTTGTTTTCCTCTGTTATTAACAATTCATTAATATACATTCGAAATTTTAATTAAAATTAACCTATTTCACGATTCTTTGTTAACGTTTATCAAAATTTTGGTAAGGAAATTTTGATCTACGATCAAATACGAGCAAGTTAAATAGATACCAAGTCGTTATTCGTTTTAGTGGTGTACAAACATGGTATTAAATACAGTGACATATCGTAAATTGTGAACTATGATTTTCTTTCTGTCAAATATTATTATATATAAGCTACCTGTATAACTTTCTCCATTTTCGTGTATCTTAAGATGTGTTTACAAAATGCTTTTGTGACCTTTACATAGTATTTACTTACCATAAATATATAAAAACATTGCATAAATTTATTCACTTAATTAAAATATAAATAAACTCTTTAGTAATGAATTAATTTCGCTAATATATATATATATATATATATATATATTATATATATATATATATATATATATATAATATATATATATATATTATATATATATATATATATATATATATATATATATATATATAATATTTATTTTTTATTTTTTTTTTTTTTTTTTTTATTTTTTTTTTTTTTTTTTTATATTTATATATATATATATATATATATATATATATATATATATATATATATATATATATATATATATATATATATATATATATATATATATATATATATATATATATATATATATATATATATATAGAAATTGTTTTGCATTTAATAAGCTTGCCAATTTCCTTTTATAAATTAGTTTTTGGTGAAGAACATTTGAAAACACGTTTCCCTTTAATGTTTCACCTTTATATTTTCTCGTTCTCTTGTATTATTATTATTATTATTATTATTATTATTATTATTATTATTATTATTATTATTATTATTATTATTATTATTATTATTATTATTATTATTATTATTATTTTATTATCATTATTTTTGGTATTATTATTTTTAATTTTAATATTATTATTACTAATAAAAAAATAATAAATAAGTAGCTCAGTCGATTATTATTACTATTATTATTAATTTTATTTTTAATTTTATTATTATTATTATTATTATTATTATTATTATTATTATTATTATTATTATTATTATTATTATTATTATTATTATTATTATTATTATTATTATTATTATTATTATTATTATTATTATTATTATTATTATTATTATGAAACTTATTGAAAATGTTTCGTATCCTTTTAAAAATATCTTACTGATATGTTGGTTGTTTTAACTACAAATTTTATTCTATTCAAATTTAATTGAGATATGATCTTATTTGCTGCTTTCCTTATTGTAATATGTTGCGAGACCATATCAACTCTCTCTCTCTCTCTCTCTCTCTCTCTCTCTCTCTCTCTCTCTCTCTCTCTCTCTCTCTTCTCTCTCTCTCTCTCTCTCTCTCTTCTCTCTCTCTCCTCTCTCTCTCTCTCTCTCTCTCTCTCTCTCTCTCTCTCTCTCTCTCTCTCTCTCTCTCTCTCTCTCTCTCTCTCTCTCTCTCTCTCTCTCTCTCTCTCTCTCTCTCTCTCTCTCTCTCTCTCTCTCTCTCTCTCTCTCTCTCTCTCTCTCTCTCTCTCTCTCTCTCTCTCTCTCTCTCTCTCTCTCTCTGTCTCTCTCTCTCTCTCTCTCTCTCTCTCTCTCTCTCTCTCTCTCTCTCTCTCTCTCTCTCTTCTCTCTCTCTCTCTCTCTCTCATCTAGAGCAATGAGAAGTTAAATCAGTATTTTGAATGGATTCTCCTTTTTTCGGAACTTTAAATTTACAATACAGATTTGTTCCTTTGACACATCAATTACGACTTGAGAATTTAATATAACGATTAATTTTATAAAATGTATTGAGGCGTAAAAAGTTACACCTTCATGTTGGCCTGAATTGGAGATGCAAGGACATTTATAATGACTTCATTTTACTAAATTGTTTGAAGTTAAATTAATTAAAATAGTTGAAGTTATATTAATTAAATTTTCTTAATTAACTAGCTAAATTTCAGATGTAATCGAAGCCGTTTAACAGAAGATTAATAAATTATAATCTGTTTCATTTTAAATATTTTTTTAGTTGAATTTGTTTTGAGGAGATAATTTTTATTTTTTTTTATTTTTTTATTTTTGCATTCTTGAAGTATTAAAAAAGCATTCTCATTTTTTTTTTTTTAAAGTGTTCCACATTAGTTCCAGTGTAAAGTCCTCTGAGACAAAAAATCTTTTACTCTTCAAATTCCTGTTTCATTGATCTTCGAAATGAACAAGAATTATAATTTAGAAGACATATCAATTAGTTATTTTCGTGTTATCTTTGTACGAGTTCATAAAAAAAGAACTTTTGAACATTTACGATAGAAATAATTTGGAATATGTAACGAATTGAAGAGCTTCGGATTAATGGAAATTTGAGAGCAAATAATTTACCTTCATTAGGTTTTCGAACTGAAATTCCTTGTCTAACAATATCTTATAACGACTTCACCACTGAAGCTGCCTAAAATGCTGCCAAAAAAAACTTGAGGATGCATTATTTGGAACCGTCCAAAAGGCTTGTAACGATGAAGATATGAATTAAGAA
>SEYY01019491.1:185000-195000 GCA_009176605.1 Armadillidium nasatum
TCCATAAGACTTGAACTCTGAACTATAAGCAAGTCTGCGGAGCTGGTAAATTATTACTTGTCTTATTTATATAACCTCAGTTCTTTCGAATCTGTCATTAAGAGGAAGATTATTCTAATATTATCTCCTTTGGAAGCACACAACTCAAACCTTCGTCTGTACTTAATATTCTCGGTGTTTTCTTGTGATCTTTCTTAGAAGGATCACATTACTTCTCTTTCTAAACAAGCTTCAATTAGGCTGGGTGTTTTGAGGAGTCTTCAGAATTTCTTCACACCACCCAAGTTGCTTGTTCTTTATAGGGGTGGTGTTCTCCAATGTATGGATTATGTCTCACACATTTGGAGTGGTTCCACTCGCTTCTGTAAAGGATGGAATCTAGGGGCTTATAATCGTATCAACTCTTTTGCTCTCACTAATTCTCTCCAGTCTCCTTATGTCCGTCGAATTGTTTTGTCACCTTCTCTATACTGCCTCTATTACAACGGACACTGTCCTTCTGAACTCTCCCGTCTCGTCCCTATTCCACTAAGAAGTGCTCGTGCGACAAGCCTTTCTATTATCTCATACTTTATCTGTCCAACTCTCCGACCCCAAATTTAACTGCTATGCACATTCTCTGGAATATATATCTATTTTTCCAACTTTCTTTGACTTACATACCTTTAAACGTCGCACATCGAGACACCCAACTGTGGTGAAAATTGGTATGCCTCTGGCTTTTACCAACCAGTGGATATATATATATATATATATATATATATATATATATATATATATATATATATATATATATATATATATATATATATATATATATATATATATATATATATATATATATATATATATATATATATATATATATATATAATATATATATATATATATATATATATATATATATATATATATATATATATATATATATATATATATATATATATATATATATATAATATATTAGAAAATTGAATTGACAAGAAGAGATTGACTACTACTAAAACTATCAATTATGTTTAAGAAATAATTAATCAAGTAACGTTCTAAGGTTTGAATAAATCAATTTGTCGTAGACAAGCTACGAGCAAACTGTGATCGAATGTTCTGATAAAGAGAACAAATACACGATTTAATTTTACCTTTTTAATGTTTAAAGGTATTATATTTTATGTTTATGGAGTGAAAATAAACAAAATAAAATGTTAATTCTGTGCTCGCAGAGGGGATGGCGTCTGAGATCGAGAAAAAAAAAAGCTGGCTATGTCGCTAAACTTATATTGTTCCGACACACACGCACGCACACACATACACATATAGCTTTGCAGAATTGCAAGCATCATGAAATATCTTAGGTTATGGTTAACATGAATGCAAAGGTTGGAGGCGGAAGATTGATAGTTTAACAGGCTAGAAGTCAGGAATGACAAAAAAAAAGAGTGAAAATAGAAGTTGAAAGATCTGTTCATTTAGAGTCTAACTCTTAGTCCCTTCAACTTTGGGATTTTATGGGAATTCTTGACTGAGGAGGTAGACATATCGAAAGCCTTCTATAATCGTAAACTCTGGCATAAAGTTTTGATTTCTACTTCTCTATTACGGTATTTATCCTTCTCTCTGGACATGTAGACTTTTACTTTGTCAGAGGTTTTGAGTTTCCATCAACTCTAGTGGAATTTAGAAGGGCTCCTGCTTTCCCCACCAGTGGAGCGCGTTTTATATATATAAATATATATATATATATATCTATATATATATATATATATATATATATATTATTCTATTTTTTAATATTATATTTATTTATATTTTATATATATATATATATATATATATATATTGTTTTACTTTTTCTTTAAACTTCGCATACTCTAACATAGTTTCTGAAGCAGATTTTTTTCATTTTCTTTTTACGTTTAGTACGATAGTTGATTAAAATGCTTTAAAATTGAATGGGATTCTTGAGAGGAGGTAAATATCAAAAGTCTTAATCGAGCACTTGTTTGGCTTTTTTACTTTGAGTCTCATTTGCATGGGATAAAAGAAACTCTTCATGCAATTCATTTATTTACGCCTAAAACTTTTGCATGCATAATGAAAATGTTATATATATATATATATATATATATATATATATATATATATATATATATATATATATATATATATATATATATATATATATATATATATATATATATATATATAGATAGAGAGAGAGAGAGAGAGAGAGAGAGAGAGAGAGAGAGACAATAACAAAACAAAACAATGTTATAAAAAAAATTAATTATAAAAATAGTCAGACCTAACAATTTCAGTAAAAGTAATAAAACAGCATAGGAGCAATAATGATAATAATAATAATAATAATAATAATAATAATAATAATAATAAAATAAATATAATAATATTAATAAAAATAATAATAATAATAAGAATAAGAATAATAATAATAATAATAATAATAATAATAATAATAATAATAATAATAATAATAATAATAATAATAATATATTTATAAGTCAAAGTCAAAAAAGTTTGATTCAGTTGAAAAAGAAAAAGTTGCAATATTGTTCAATTGCAGTTACAAAATATTATTATTAATTTTAACTGAAGAGGGTTGCCGAGGTGATAAGAACGTCCCAAGAGACAATGTTTCGTTTTACACAATGTATCATTATATGCAGGTCATGTATTATTTTATTAGAAGAATATATACTATATGTTCATAATTATAATGATAATAAAAATAATAATAATAATAATAATAATAATAATAATAATAATAATAATAATAATAATAATAATAATAATAATAATAAAAACAACAATTATTTTAAAAATAAACGAAAATAATAATAATAATAACAATAATAGACGTACATAATAATTAAAAACAATAACTACAACATTAAAATAATAGCAATAAACAAAAATTACGAAATGTAATTAATTAATTAAAATCCAAATCTTTTAGTAAAACTTTAATAAAAAATACAGAAGTTAAAACTATATGGTCATAAAGGATTGAAAGATGTTCCCATTTTTCTGCACAGGTTGAACTGGTGCACCCCCTTATCAGAAAGGAAAAGTATAAACGCAAAGAAGAAACATTTAGCAAAGACAGAGTGCAAGCCTGGAAGTGCCAGTTTTGACAGTAACAGGAAAGATACCTTTTTTGAACTAATACAGACTAGATTAAACATGATTCGGAGAAGAAATATACACGTTCTGGAATATGAAGGGGCCGTTAATTACTAAACTATGAGTTTATGCGATGAATAGTAAATTTAGACCAACGTTTATGAATTTAATCTGAAGGAAGAGGAAATATAGTATACTCCTCCACAATCAGGAGAATAAAACGTTCTTTGATTTCTCCATGCAAACTCCGAGCAAACCATCTCTCCAAAGGAAACTAAAGAAGTTTGACCGCTAGTCAGATCAGTTGCCGATCTATAATACGAAAAATATTTTTCGCAGAAGTAGGGTGTAGGAAGACTAGAAAAAATAGAACAGGATATAGAGATTAGCAGCTTATATATATATATATATATATATATATATATATATATATATATATATATATATATATATATATATATATATATATATATATATATATATATATATATATATATATATATATATATATATATATATATATATATATATATATATATATATATATATATATATATATATATATATATATATATATATATATATATATATATATATATATATATATATATATATATATATATATATATATATATATATATATATATATATATATATATATATATATTATATATTTTATTTTTTTTTTTTTTTTTTTTTTTTTTTTTTTTTTTTTTTTTTTTTTTTTTTTTTTTTTTTTTTTTTTATATTATATATATATATATATATATATAAATATATATATATATATATATATATATATATATATATATATATATATATATATATATATATATATATATATATATATATATATATATATATATATATATATATATATATATATATATATATATATATATATATATATATATATATATATATATATATATAGGGATGGAGCGATACCAAAATTTTTACCGATACCGATACCGATACCGATACCTAAAAATTACCAGATACCGATACCGGTATCGGTATCGGAAAAATGCCGATACTACTACCGATACCGATACCGATACCGATACTTTACTCTTATCCAAAAATTTTGCCGATACCGATACCGATACCGGTATCGGAAAATATGCCGATACTTGCCGATACCGATACCGATACCGATACTATCCCTATATATATATATATATATATATATATATATATATATATATATATATATATATATATATATATATATATATATATATATATATATATATATAGAATGATGTACCGTGCGACAATGAAATAACCTAATTGTTCATATGGGGTGTCAGGGTATGAGAACATTCCTCTGCATCCCGATTCTCAATGGTTCTTTTCTCGCTAAATTTACACACATCTTTCCTATATAGGAGTGTCTATAGGTCTGTCCAGAGGGCACTCCTTTCTTTCATGCCATATACACTGTTACACAATCACATAGGTTTGCAACTTTTTTTAATGCCGCTTACAAATATAGTCCTAGAGAAACAAAATATAAATATACTCTTCATTCACTTCTCCCCAAATAGTCTCCTGTGGAATATTACCTTCACGAATTCGCTGGCATGTTCTGGTACACGATCATTCTATTATTTTCGGCAAGATTCGCGATCTTTATTCTTATTTCAGCTTTATTGAACAAATCCCTTTTCCCTCTAACCACACTTTACTCTTACTCGAAACCATGGTGTCCGAGCACTCAGATGGTAAATTATACTGTTCTTTTTTACAATCTTTAGTCTCAACTTTCAGGGAAAGACAGATGTGAATATTTGTTCGACGATGTTTTCCTTCTTGCATCTCTAATTTGGAGTCTTATGAAATTTCTACCGTAAGGTTTAAGCTCTCTTGCCGATGAACGACTAAATTCACTTGTTCTTATTTTTTTCCTAACTCTACTGACTATCTTAAATTATTCTACTGCTAAAACTTCAAAATAGAGAGCATTCACTCATCTTGTTTCTCTAAAACATGATTCTTAAAGCTGTAAATTTTTGCCGCTGCCAGTGATTTTGAGCTGGTGAAGATGCCTATCAATTTTTTATTCAAAATACTCACATCGTTGATCGTGTTGAAGATGAACTAAACATACTACACCTTTCCTTAACTTGAAATCTTTCTCATTTTGCTATCAAACACTTTTCTCCTCCGAACACCTTATATTGTTTCGTGTTCTATCTCTTCTAGTCTTCATCAGGAGCTGCGACAGCCTTGGTGGAGTAAAGGTTTTTAAAACTTTGGTGCTGCTGAATTGTCAAAATTTGCAGCTGTACTACTTTGATTTTCTTCGAAACTCATTACAAAAGTGATTATCTAGGTTATGAAAGCGTACATTCATTCCATTTTCTTTCTTTTCAATTAAAATTCATAAATCTTGGATTAAATTCGTTTATCTTCCTATCCGCCTCAGAGCAGCTGCCTTAAAGGATTATAAACGTTTTCAAATTTCAGGAATTTATAATACTATTTTATTCCAGAATCGTGATAAATTTATTTTCAGCTACACTAAGTCACTCTTTTTTTCTTTTCTTTTTTTTTAAATTTTGTTAAAATGACAACTCTAACTTTTCTACTTTCTCTTTCTCTCTTATTATTTCTATCGATTAAACCACTCCTGTCTGAATTTCGACCAAAGCTCTAGACGGAATCCTCTCGGCCCTTTAACAACCCTCTTATTTCTTTAACCTCCGTACTTTCCGAAGTTTTCTAATCTAACTCTAACAGAAAGCTTTAAAAACATCTTAAATCTTCTAATCTTCTCTCGGATCACCATTATGCCATCCTTAAGAGGGGATTTACTAGAGATTTTCTTTCCATTCTCATTGATTCATGATTCTTTAATATCATTCCGGTGAATTTTTGCAGTGGTTCTAAGCATGTCAAAAGGCTCTCGAAAGAGTCTGGCACAAAGTTTTGATTTTTAAACTTCCCCTTTTCGTTATCTATCTTTTTCTCTTTTAACTTCTTGTTAAGTTTCTTTCCGGTCGTCATATTGCCACTGACGTAGACTGACACCGTTCTTAATTTAAATCTATAAATAATGGTGCTCCTCACTGATCTAACTTATCCCCAACTCTTTTCTATACTTTTCCTTTATAATCTTCTTTCTGTTACTTCATCATTTATCAACTCTTATGCTGACGACTCAACTCTTTATGACTCTTTTCAATTTGAAAGAAGACCCACTAAACGATAAAATGCCAATGACAGGAAGGTATTCTTTTAGCAATTGACTTCTAAATTTCTCGTATACCTAGTTAAGGAAAAATAAATATGGTTGTTTTCAATAAATCAGAATCAAAGTTTTTTCATCTAACTACTCGTCATAATTTTATACCCACTACATTTATAAAAACATACAACTCAAACCTTCTCTTCTTCATATTCTAAGTATTGATTTTCCTCGGGATCTTTTTTGGGAAGGAACATATTAAAGGCGCTTTTAGATCTTACCACTCTAATTGCATGCTGTATATGGACATCGTTGGTCTTTATACCTTTTTGCTTTTTTGGGTCATTTAAAGACGTAAATGCATTCATCTTCTGTGGATAGCATAAAAGCTTTCTGCGATCGAATGAAATTCATTGAATGATGTATTTCCAAACATGGGAACCTGATAGTGGATCAAAGAGACTGCGTGCTTAGGCCTGTATATGTACAAATGAGCTTTTAAACAAGTGCTACAAGATGGTTTTATGAGACTCCTTTCATTAAAATTAAAATACTACCATAAAAATGGCTTTCTTTTTTTATTAAGATTTTGAAGTGTATGTGCATCTCGGTCAGACTTAGAGTTACAATATGCTTTGAAAATTTTGAAACTATTTTAAATTTATAATGCTGATAAAGTTAAAATAATTTCAAAATTTTATTGTTTCCTATTTTTATTATTTTCAAAATATTTATAATTTTATATTTTTTTTAATAATGAAAAAAAAAAAACATCTCAAGGCATATATATATATATATATATATATATATATATATATATATATATATATATATATATATATATATATATATATATATATATATATATATATATATATATATATATATATATATATATATATATATATATAGTTCCATATAGAGAAAGTACGAGTTATGATAAGTTTAAGAGTAGTATCGAAAGGTCCATTGAAAGTATAATATAGCAAGAAGTTGAGGTCATTAAAGTGTGTTAAGTTTTCATTTTGAGGAGGGAAAAACGTAGACGGCATAGAATTCTCAATGGTCG
The DNA here is from genome assembly GCA_009176605.1 of Armadillidium nasatum. Lineage (NCBI taxonomy): Eukaryota > Metazoa > Arthropoda > Malacostraca > Isopoda > Armadillidiidae > Armadillidium > Armadillidium nasatum. The sequence goes on from SEYY01019491.1 coordinate 192,407, forward strand.
ATGTACTACAAAAGATTGAGAACAAATACTCTAAACTAGGGGTGAGGAATCTGCGTCCTTAAATCACATATGGCCTTCTTACTCTTTTAATGCTGCCTTCGTTCGGACTGAAATTTAATTTTACATAAAAACTACATTTTTTTTTGAAAAAGTGTTTTTTAATTCCATTTTATTTTGTTTCTTACCTTTGAATAAACATATATCAACATTCTTATTCCTCGAAAAGATAAAAACACCTTTTAAGGTCTCGAGCAATTGACATGCATCTTGATGACTAACTAAAACTCCGAACTACTATGATGAAATCTAAAGAGGGTTTATTTTCTCTCAAAAGACAGACAGAAAGCCATTAAAAAAGGTTAGTTAACTCTAATATTGCAGAAATCCTTTCCTTGACATTATATATATATATATATATATATATATATATATATATATATATATATATATATATATATATATATATATATATATATATATATTATATATATATATATATATAAATATATTTATATATTTATTTTTTTTATTATTATTATATATTATATATATAGCAAAAAATTTATATATAAAATTTTATATTTTAAATATATATATATATATATTATATATATATATATATATATATATATATATATATATATATATATATATATATATATATATATATATATATATATATATATATATATATATATATATATATATATATATATATATATATATATATATATATATATATATATATATATATATATATATATATATATATATATATATATATATATATATATATATATATATATATATATATATATATATATATATATATATATGTGTCAGTGTGTGTGTGTGTGCGCGCGCGCGTGTCTGTGTGTGCGTATGCGTGTGGGTTGGTGTGATCCATAAAGAACTTCCCTGTATATGATAGTCTCTCTCGATGAATTGCTCTAGCGTCTCTTCTTTAAAAGATAAAAACGCAGCGTTCTGTTTACTTCTCTCATTTTGCTCCTATTTTCTATTTTTCTTCTTTTCTTTATTTTCATTATTATTCTGTAATATATATATATATATAATATATATATATATATATATATATATATATATATATATATATATATATATATATATATATATATATATATATATATATATATATATATATATATATATATATATATATATATATATATATTATATATATATATATATATATCACCTCTGGTGGGCAAAGGTCAGATACCTACCAATTTCCACCACAGTTGGGAAAATACGGGAAATTTGGTCAAGTTAGGCTAACATGTCCCGATACACGGCGTTTGAAGGTGTGCAAGTCAAAGGAAGTTGGGAAAGCAGATTAAGGGAGTGTGTTCCAGACTTTATCAGTGAAGGACATATAAGATAGAGCAGCGGTTCCCAACCTGGGGTACGCGTTCCCCTTGGGGTACGCCTGCTATCGATTGGGGGTACACAAAAAAATATATGGCTTAATTAAAAACGAATGTAAAAGAAAAAAATTAATAGAATATAGATTATAGAATATCAAATTACGATTTAAATAATATATATATATATATATATATATATATATATATATATATATATATATATATATATATATATATATATATATATATATATATATATATATATATATATATATATATATATATATATATATATATATATATTGAATTTTTGTGTGTACGAAGGTACTCGTAAATAAAATACATTATGAAGGGGTACGGAAGGATAAAAAGGTTGGGAACCGCTAAGATAGAGCATAGAGTTAAGTCTGTGATAAGAGAGTTGGACAGAGAAAGGATAAGACTGTGTAGAAGTCGTGTCGCACGAACCCTTCATAATGGAGAAGGCATGCGACGGGAGAGTTCAGAAGAACTGTGTTCATTGTAATAGCGATAGTATGGAGAGAGTGATGCAACAATTCGATAGACAGAAAGAGAATGGAGGTAATTAGTGAGAGCAGTAGAGTTAATAAGAAGAAAAGCCCCAGACTCCACCTTTTTGAGAAGAACTGTATGAATGGAATCACCCCAGATGTATGAGATGTACTACATACAGTGACGAACAACACTCCTATATAGATAAAGCAACTAGGGTGGCAATAAAAAAATCACAAAGACGCCTCAGAGCACCCAACCTCTCAGAAGCTTGTTTAGATCGCGAGAAAAGAAACATCGAGAATATTATGGACAGACGAAAGTTTGAATTTTGTGTTTTCGAAAATGTCGTAGTTGTGTGGAAGTTTATGTAGATAGAGAAATGGAGGAACTGAGTTCTTGAGGCATTGATTACGACCATGTTTTCTCTGCCCCAGTTTGAAATACGAGAAAAATTAGAGATTAGTTGCTCGAATACTACCCTCCTTGTCTACAGGTATAAATTGTTTGCACTACAGTGAATAGTGGTGAAAGCATTATTTTGGACGTTTCAGTTATTCCTTACCCATCTTTAGCAATAATAATTAAAATCTAGAAATTTAATTTAAAAAAAATCAGAATAAATAAACTTAAAATTACATATATATATATATATATATATATATATATATATATATATATATATATATATAT